>JAMPIV010018808.1:0-28704 GCA_024509875.1 Oreohelix idahoensis
AATGTTATAATCCATATGTAAGTATGTTCTGAAAGTTATATCCATACGAATACTGTAAAGCTACACATAGTATTCACAGATGTACAATTAACGACACTGTACAAAGTTATTCATGTTTCGGTGAGGACGTGTCTCGATCCAAAAGTAGTTTAGTTTCACCAAGTTCACTAGGGCATCTTGAAAGACAGTCTGCAAATACATTCTGCACTCCAGGAATAGCACGTATCTCAAAGTGGAATGGCTGGAGAGCTATAGCGTAACGCGCTGACTTTGATGACTTAACGTTTCCAGTATTCAATGCCGTAAGAGCTTTCTGGTCAGACTCCACCACAAAGTGTGAGCCGAGCAGGTAACGTTCCAGTTTTGTGATTGACCATACAAGAGCAAGGAGCTCTTTATCGAGAACGGAGTACTTCATTTCACTCGTCGTAAGCTTTCTGGATACGTACATAACAGGAAATAAGGTACCTCCGTATTCTTGCATCAAAACTGCCGCGATAGCGTAGGAAGAAGCATCACTGCGAAGAACAAAGGTGAGATCTTTGTTAGGCAACCTTAAAAAAGGCTTATTTGAAAAAATTTGTTTTATATAGTCTAACGCCGTTTGGTGATCCTGCGACCACTTTATTACATTAGGTGTGCCTTTCTTCAGTAACGAAGAAAGAGGTGCAGTTATAGTAGACAAATGAGGGATGAATTTAGAATAGAACTGTATTAGTCCTAAGAGTGACCTCACTTGTTTTTTTTGTCTTAGGTGCTGAGATGTTTAAAATTTTAGAGACGTTACTGTCTTCTGTATATATTAAACCGCGACCTATACGGTGACCAAGAAATGAGATGTCATGAAAACCGACAAAAGCCTTTGAAGGTTTTGCTGTTAAGTGGTAATCCCGTAAGGTAGAAAGTAAAGATTTTAAACCCTGAATATGTTCATCCCAAGAGTCACTGAAAAGACAGATGTCATCTATATAAGTAATGACATCGGGACGATGAGACAATATGCGGCGCATCATGCGTACAAAGGTAGCTGGCGCATTCATTAACCCGAAAGGCATAAAATTCCATTGAAAAAGTTCATGAGAACTAGAAAAAGAACAAATGACTATTACAAGAAAGAAATGATGACTGCATAGGCTGAGTCATCAAAGAATGTGATATCAAAATTCAATATAGTAGGTTACTATCTGCGTGACGCAGAATCAGGTACTAATCGTAACCTGAGGGAATGGTGGTGAAAATACACACCATTGTCCCGCTCGATAGCCATGCGAGCATCTCTATTGGTCCTAAAAGTTACCACGGCGTCACCATACCTGTTAGTGATATGAGGTAACAGACGCACGAACCTAACGTCCGTGTGGTTGAGAAAATCTCCTAGTGCCTGCCAAGTAGTTCGTTGTGGCAGATTTTGCACAAGGATGGTGCGAGAAGATGCACCTCTACCAATATAAGTGGTACCATTATCACAAGAGTGGGAGTAAGGTTGATGAGTAACCTTAGTCCTTTGAGGTAAATTACAATATTTATTATTTCTACATGTAGAATTATTGTTCTTAAATGTACCATACCCCTGTAATTGAGTATTATTACTTATGCCAGACAAAGGTGTAGGTGTACGGCATGTCGTAGACACCTGCTTGCTAGGCAAAGTTAAAACCTTATTGACAACCTTATTGGTTTTAGTTTTCTCACCTGAGTTACAACTATTATTTTTATTAGGAACATCCTTTCCTTTTTTTACAAACTTAACCTTTTTCTTACGATCAGTTTGACTGCTGATCAATTCGAGGGAAGGTATATGACTTACTAGTCTTTACAGGTTGCGTTAAAACCTTAATATCATTCTTAAGAATGGAAGCATGTCGTAAAGGTTGTAATCCATTAGCCACAGTGGCGTAATGAACCATGGAATCATTTTCACTACTAGATTCCGATACATTAGCATTACCCAATATGTTAATAGCATGTGCATGTGACACAACTCTAGGTATAGACTTAAATGCATAGGCATCCTGTATATGCTGCTTTTCCCATTCAGCAATTTGCTGAGGTGTACAATCTTTTATACCGTGTATACGACCCAATATTAAATCACAAATTGGATTCGGAAGAAGACAGGCGTGGATCTTTCCCGAAAAAAAATGGTGTAGTTAACTCAATAACAGCCGTGGGAAATGTTTCCACTGTCCCACTAAATGTAACACATTGGATGGTCTCTCCAGTTGCACAGGCGGGGTCGACCAAAGAGTTCCGCACTCCCACAGCACTGCAGCCTGAATCAAATAAAAGAGAGCATGGAATGCCATTTATAAAACCCTTATTTAATTTAAGGCTTCCTGTTCCATAGTCAGTAGCCGACGTGGCCGTACAAGCCGCTGGTAGGCTTGGTATACTTTGCCCGCGTCGCAGCGTCGTGATCGCCTTGGGCTGGAATGGGGTATTACTCTCATCACAAGACTTGACCTGTTTGAAATCCAGAGAACATGACATAGCACTATGTGCATTAACATTATTATCCTGTTCCTTGTTTGAATGTGTATCACTCAAAGCAACATTAGAGTGTTGGCGTGGCTGGTTCGAAGATCTATATCTTCGTAGCGATCGATTTTGGTTATTATCCCCAAAATTGCTAGTATTTGCATTTTTGTTTACGTTAAAATCACGGTTAGTATGACCATTACCATTGTGCCATTGACCATACTCTCTATTTTGATAACCTTGTCTGTTTTTGAAAGATTGTGATTTAAATTTCCCATTATGATAATAATTATTGCTTTGATTATTTCCAAAATTATTCTGATGAAAATCTCGTGATCTGTGAGATTGGCTAGAAGATACATTATACTGAGAAGTTTGACAAAATTGTTTCCCTTTAAAAGAATGGCAATTCTTGTTATTTCCCTTTCTGACTTTTCTATCTCTAAGATTCATTATCAATTTTTTTTTGTTTTTCCGCTTCTATTTTCTGTTGAATTTTATTATCTTCAGATTCTAGTTTCAAATCTACATAATCTGACATCAACTTCTCATAATTCCTTTTGACTTGTTCTAGCTCTCTAGCAATCCTATTCATAATATTTAAATCTTTAACTTCGAGTTCTGCAGCAGCAGTTTGAGTTAGATGTTCAACATCGATAGTGTGTTTCCTGACATGTTCTTTATTAATGGCCTTTTCTTTTTCAAGTGCCTCAATGGCATTTTGATGGCTAATCGTAAGTTCCTCAACCCTTAATTTCAAAAGAGGAATCTCAGATGTCAGTTCTTGAATCTGAGCCAAATGAGCATGACAGTCTGTCTTTATAGTCACATTTAACTTATCAAATTCTCCAATGACCTTATTCTGCTTGTCAAGTAATATTTTAACTGAGCGTACTTCATTCTCTAACTCATTTTTCTCCATGAGTAATTTTTCAATATTTATCTGTTTTTCCTGAGACACTTTCTCCTGTTGACATAGAAGATTCCTGAGCTCTTGATCAGTCAAATCAAGATTTGCTACTTTTTTTTTCAAAAATTTTATGTTCTGTTCATTTAATAAATCCTTGATCCTTTCTGCTTCATTAAATGTGTAGTCTGTCTCAACAGCAATAGCCAACATGCGCTTGAACCCGTTGACTAGTGAGTGTGTGACAGAGACAACTGTTGGGTAGCCAACACCCTTTTCCTGGAGTAGCTTCTTAATTTTTTCTTCTTCTATGAATTCTCTGAGCTTCTCTTTATACAAACCACGGGATTTCCCTAGATTAATGAGGTACTGTACATGAGATACCATAAACATCTGAGCCGTGGCATGTTCAACAACTGCAAAAGCTGTTGCCTCATCAGGAGTCATACCAAGGGATTTAGCTTGGGACATAAAATATTCCCAGGTAGACATTATGTAATAATACTACTTAAAAGTGTTACTACAACTAGTGGTCCTCGTTCCTGTCCTTAGAACGGTATAATGTTATCATATAATTATTAAATATGTTATTAATCAATAAATTTATGTAATCAAATGTCATGAAATGAACAACGAGAAAGACAATAGAAACATAACCGACAAGACATGATAAAATGGACGGGTGAACACAATCGTAATCAAAAAAAATAAAATGTATAACTAAAATAGAATATCGTAAAAATATACGACGATAACTACGATCAGATAGTTAACAAGACAATAGACAACACAGTGTAAAAACAATGGTTTTGTAAAAAACTAAACGACAGGAAAGGTGAGATGGACAATAATCACAAACAAAATACATCATGAAAATAAGGTACGATTAAAAAGAACTATGAGAACAACAAGTAAAACTTGACGAAACAGCTAGAACAGATAGGTGTTACAGACCACCAAACACAGTGGACCTAGAATCCTTCTACGCTCACGCGTAGGAACATTCCACTGCGGGAAGTCTGCAAAATAATGTCCTACAGAACGTCTGACGAAGAGCCCGAATTGACTTCGAGATGGATCTCGTTCGTCAGATCTACCTCCCAACCTCCCGCAAAGAATACACAACACATAACAAATAATATAGAAAATATAGATATGAACATTAAAGGCACAGCTAAATGTAATAAAGTGTATAACGACAACACGCTATACTCATCTCGCGTGCCGGAAAGAACAACCAATGTGCCTCGTCCCCGTGTATGTACTGGAGGAATAAAATACTTCGTTCTGCTTTTTCAACACAAGCTCGCAGGTAATGAGGAATAGGTGATCCCAAGTGCAGTTAGTCACCGTACAACTGGACCTGGAGGTTGATTGATGACCTTGAGGTAACGGTTAGTTGATTCTGATTCATTTTTACAATGTTCCAAATTTAAGATGATTTCACCTTGAAAGAACAAATCCCATCTTCAAACGATTCCTTGGCTTGCGTTCGTTCCTTTGAAATAATTATTTTCAAACCACGCTGGCACACCATTTTCTGTTGGAGTCCGTTTATGGTAATGGTATTGATTTTATCACGCGAATGGTTGAATACGAACAAAATGTCAATAAACTTCTTCAAACGAACATTCCAACAGGTATCGTTGCATTGGGTGAACTGGGTAAGTATTGGCAGCACACAAGTCGGTGTTTACTGTACATGTATTTTATTGACGTGACACCAACGAAGTGGAACAAGACAATCATAGTTACAGATGTGAAGATCATACGTTAAAATGTTAATATCACTGTTAAAAGTTGTTGTAGATTCTCTAACAGTTAAGTTCTCTTATTCCAGTGACTAAGGATCACTTCCATTTCATATAACAGACCTGGTAATTAACGTCCATTGACCTTCTCCCAAGGACGTTTATTAAGGCAAACGGATTCATTCTCACGGAGCAATAATTTATATCATACTTGTAAGCATCCCAGACTTTGTTGTAAAATTCTTGGATAGCATATCCAATCCAAACAAAAGGCAGATATAACAATACAACCAAGTTAGTGTTTCATCTTGGCTAACCTCTCGGTATCCATACCACGACTTTGGCATAGGAAAAACGGCATATTAAACATGTGAAGCATATATCTATATTCATTAACTTGATTCCACATATGGATTCTCCCTCTACAAAAGATTCCAAAGGCTATCGACTCCGTGTGTCCAATTCTAGGAATGTCATCTCCGATGAATTCCCGCTAGACCATTAATAGGAGCGGCCTGATACTTTAATTTACATAATTAAACTTGCCATACGAAATGGGGCGACACTTACTTCAGACATCCACTATTGGCTTCGCCATGAAGACCAATAGATACGAATACAACTGCTGGCTTCTTCAAATCTGCCAGGAATCAAATAATAACACTGCGGACATAAAATGTCGTCCGAGCTGCCCCTATCATGACGTCACAATCTACTCAACTAGGTTACACGTGCGTCCAAAGCAACTCACACAGCATTGTGCACGTCAGTGCGTGAATCAATCGAACGCACAAACAATATAACTACATAAAACTGGTGCGTACATTTGGCAGGACCGAAGACTACCCCCTTAGGTAATAAATGTACGTAACAGTCTCTCAAAACCCATTTGCTCGATTCGCATCTTGACTTTTTCCCTGACAACCTTGGCGAAGTCAGCGATGAACATGGAGAACGATTCCATCAAGATATCGCCGTAATGGAGTCACGTTATCAAGGACGGTGGAGTGTGACCATGCTTACCGATTATTGTTGGATGCTTCATCGCGATGTACCACATGTCATTCACCGACGAAAGTCGACTGCAAAGAAATTCAAGCCTACATAACTGTTATACTTCTTGTACAAATGATGTTGTAATACTGTATGAGTTGTTAAAAAACTTCAATTGAGTATTTCTAGAGATCCCGACCTGATAGAGAAAAACGGTTTGCAGATTTAAAAACAGCGCATTAAAATTGACCAGAAAAACATAGAAATGTTAGAGAAAGAAAAAAAAACTTTTTTTTTGTTAGCCAGTGTTATCAAGATGCTCAATATCGGCCAATAATAAACTCTACACAATTATTAATTAATAATGCATGTCGTAAAATAACACTTGTTAACTGTCTGATGGCAACGGAGCAACGTCAGCAAATCAACAGTTCTCACTGACACCAGAGACGTTACGTGTTGTAATCTGTGTGAGTGACATCGTATCATTAATACACAATTACTTAACTACGTGGGAAAATATAATAATATACAGTTTAAATTATTAAATACGGTACATTTCGTATCTGTGACACGTATTCGCTGATTTTTGTTGGATAAGCTTATATCTGTTACAGTAGATATAGACGTTTCACCTTGCCAACATGGCTACCGAAAAGGATCATCAGAGGTAGATATAGCCTCTATACCTAAAGATTACAAACAGCATAATCCTTATGATTCATCCCTCCCGTGAAATGTATATTTAACCAGCACAAGAATAAATAGAAAGATGTTGAACAAGTGAACCATTTCTCACATCTTGGAGACTTCATTACGACGAATGGCAGATTTGAAAAGGAATTAACAAGAGTACTATAAAGCCTAAATTGTATTTAAAAACATGAGACATTTAATAACAAACAAATTCCAAATTTCAGCACTCAGGCATTAAACACGCGTTTAAACATATTCTTCAGTACCGTACGGTGCCGAAAATGGACATGGAAGAATGTAGCTCATGTCATGACAAAAAAAGAAAACAAAGACGTGTTACAATGCTCTGTCAAAAGCAACAACAGCTAAACAGAAAAATACATAGACAAACAGACAGGCGGACAGACAGACAGACAGAGAGATAGACAGACAGGCAGACATATAAACAGAGAGATGATAGATAGATAGATAGATAGATAGATAGATAGATAGATAGATAGATAGATAGATAGATAGATAGATAGATAGATAGATAGATAGATAGATAGATAGATAGATAGATAGATAGATAGATAGATAGATAGATAGATAGATAGATAGATAGATAGATAGATAGATAGATAGATAGATAGATAGATAGATAGATAGATAGGGGAAAACAGAATTAGCGAATGGGAGCGAAATCACACCCACAAAACATATGCCGGGCATAGTAAGAAACATTAGACTTATTTCAAAACTATAACAGAAGAAAGATCTGAAGGCAAATATTTTACTATTGTTTCTTCTTTTACCACAACCAGAAAAGGATTGAATGTCCGACAAACTGGCTACGACAGAAAGCATGCATCTTTAAGCTTATAATGGATTCTATCAGTCCTGAGGGCAGTTATGACCCACATTTGGTGTGCACACATTTTCTCCAGAAATCAATAGATGATTTCTGACGCCAACGGCGGAAGGATACAGCACAGTTCTTAAATTTATTCATTGATCATGTTCTTTTGAATCCAAAGATATCTAGCATGCTCTAATATGAAGAAAAGGCAGGAGTTTAATATTAACAAGAATAAAATTTGGATGATGCCCAAGACAAAGGTGGTTTATGTTTGGATTTGAGAAGAAATTGTATACGTAATATTTACTGCAAGGTTAACAACCCTGTCTTTCTTTGAAACTCAACAAAACCGAGAACAATATATATTTTTCTTAAGAAGTGTTCTGCCTTACACTCACAAGCATTTCAAAGTTTAAAAATATATCGCAATGCATTTAACCACGCAAGAGCATGTATCCAAGCTTGTGTGATATACCACAGAAACATGCTGCCATGAGACCGTAGTGTCTGGTACATAGTGAATATAGTTCTTGGCTTTATCTCACAATAATTTGTAACAAATGTGGACGCAGTTTCTAGCAAGATCTTTATAATATATACCGCCTTTACTACATCATCAGTTTCCTTTTTATTCTCCATTACTGCAGCCGAGCCCGTTGTAGTTCAGGAAGCTTGCACCAAAACTCTTGCAGCGATAGTTTTTGTTTTATTGAAGAGGTTACTAGTTCCATGCACCTCATATTAGTCGCCTCATACGACATGCTTGGGGTAGAAGCAGTCCCATTCTTTCTTTGTCTTCTCAGAAACCTCCGGGATTTACGGGTGGGAAGGGGCGTGGTGGGTGCAGTTACTATATAGAAACAGTTAAATGTCTACCTCGTTCATACGTTTTATCATTGTGGAATAAAGCATGAAACAAAAAGACCAATTTGGCTAACAAATAAATAAACAAATTGGAGGTGGTTAGCAGAGGCGTACTAAGGGGAGGAAGGGGAAGGGGGGGTGCGGTTCGCCCCGGTTGCCAAATGCTTTAGATCCGCCCCTGGTAGTTAGTTAGTTATGAGCAGAAACAAGGAAATCACAGGATAAAATAGTGCGACAATCACTGCTGACATGTAATTCCCATTGGAAGGAGGAGTTATGCATTCCTGTGAGTTTAAGGAGAGAGAGAGAGAGAGAGAGAGAGAGAGAGAGAGAGAGAGAGAGAGAGAGAGAGAGAGAGAACTATAAAGATATGACAGAACCGGGGGTTGGTTATCTTGTAATTGTCATCTCTTTGTCATCACTTCACACGTAATTACTTTTTCTTAACGTTCATTTTGCGTAAGGATTTTGCTGCGAGTTTCAACTTGATATTTAAATAATGGCAAATTTTGTAACGCGAACTCTTGTGATTTTCCTTAAGGCCTTCAATGTTGTTACAGTAATTAGTTTACTCAATAAGTCGATTCATCAGTTTGTGTTAGTTATACCCTCATTTTGTTCTTTCATAACGTTTAAAATGTGTAGCTCTTTAAAATGTGTAGCTCAATATTAAATTCGAGACCTAAAGGTCTTATATATTTGAACATGCGCCCTAATATAACCGGCTATGTTGAACGGGAAGCCCTCGCCAAAACGAGGCAGTTTTTTTTTTTTTTTTTTTTTTAATGTGTAGCTCATGTTATAGTTTCCTCCCACCAGTTTGTGATCAACCGCTCTGTTTTTTCCGTTTTAAAAAAAACCCACATAAACTAATTCTAAACCTATTATTTATTTTGATTTAATTAGTTTTACTTCTAATTATCGCCACCAGGCGTGATGGCCACTGACTGCTTTGACGGTCGGCGGCTAAGGATCAAAGAAGACTTCTAATTATACGAACGTTTTCAGTCGAGAAAATATCCTCTTGGGTGTTGCTGAAACAAGTTCATCATTATGTTCCTTTGCTCTCATTATGGTGTATGGTGCCACAACTGTAGCTGGTGACCTTACAAGAAACCTTCACCAAACCTTCACAAGCCCTTGCTGTGGTGTTTTCTGTGGTAATTTGCATTACACGATGAAGTTGCCAGTCACATGCACAACCTTATATTAGTCACCTTGTACGACATGCATGAAGGTGCAGTAATCATATTCTTTCTATGTCTCTTGAGAGACCCCGGGAACTACACGGGGCTGCTAAAATAAATTATGGTCTAATACTTGTTTATTCTGTCTGTGAAACTTGTTTATTCTGTCTGTGAAACTTGTTTATTCTGTCTGTGAAACTTGTTTATTCTGTCTGTGAAACTTGTTTATTCTGTCTGTGAAACTTCCCAATCTAGAACTTCAAATGTGTGTACGACCGCGCGTTTTACCTCGTGTGTACTTTTACATCTTTCCAATACTAAACATTTCTCTATTCTTGATTTTTTTCCCCGTTCTATTCCTTAATTACCTGGAACGAGAGCTCTCAGTGGCTCTTAAAAGTTAATGTTACCCGCTACCTTATTTTCCGGGGTATTTATTTCTCATTGAGGCACCAAGTAAATGCAGCCTTGTCCAATATTCGGCCCGCGGGCAAGATACCGCCAGCGAGTGGCCTCCATCCGGCGCTCCAAGTAATTTTTAGTCAACAAAAACCCCTTTCACATCATTCGCCCGGCTGCGAAGGAAGACTTTTTACAAATTTCAAAACAAGTAAACGTTACGCCCCAGTCTACCCAGCTGTGCATAATTACAAAATTTAAATGCATATGATATTACTTCTAATTACTCCTCCACTTAAATTTTTTTTTTAAAAGACACTAAAAACAAAATTCCGGGGCGTTGTATAAAAAAAATATATTTATCACAGCCAACATTATCTATACAGTGTCCACTTTCATTCATTCCTTTTTCTTTTTCGCTCCATACAGAGCATGTGGCCATCAGTGCAGCTAGTCCTCTTGTAGTAAGCTTGTACCAAAGCATTCATGGGCTCTTACAACGATGGTTTCTGTAGCAGTACATGTCGAAGCTGCTAACCCAATGTACAAATTAATAACAGTTTCCTCTTACGAGATGCCTCTCATTTCTTATCCCAGGTAACCAGTGGGTTTACAGGTAAACGTGGACCAAGATTGTGGCGCATGTACGGCGAGCCATTGTTTCGAAATCTGAGCAGACAGTGTGTCTAACCTTAACCAAGACTCTTTCCATATTTGTCTAGACACATGTCTAACCTAAATTTTGACTCTCAAGGTCACCAGTGTACAGCCTGCAGTCCTTTAGGTGTTATTGCCGTAGGAAAATGATAGAGACTTCACAGTATTACATCTCCGCTTAATTTGGTGGTATATGTGATGCGGCACTGTAACTCTGTCCTTCAACAGGCCCGATTCTGTTGTTCTATTTTGAATTTTCACCATTCTTCTTCTCTTTGTAACTATATGTGTTTGCCATGTTTCTTCTCATTGGAATATATAACGTGTTTGGTATTTTTGTGTAGGTAATTTTAATGGGTTCCTTTATGTCGGTAGGTTTATTTTACACTCGGCCAGTTCTTCTCTTATAGATTTTTCGCGATCACGTAGATTTTCGTTGTTTACGAAAATCACCATTTCATGCACGCAAGTCAGAAACGCACGCGGCCGTCACGTGACGTGACAAAATTTTTGGACACGCGGTCTTCGTGCTGTTTTCAAATCTGATTGGCGTAGGTCGCAAGTATTTTATTCTTCTAGCGTTTCTATTGGTCCGAGTGAAAGCTTAGCATAGACGTAGGAAGAAATCCGCGGGGGTTTTTTTCTTGTATATAATGAGTCGGTAAAATGCGGGCAAGTCTCTCTGAAGAAAATAATTGCCTGCCGTGCGACTACGTATTTATCGTCTCCATTGGGGGGAAGAAAAGCGGTAATTGGTATGTAATAATTTTATTATCGTTTTACTTATTAGAGGGTTCTTTGAGAAATTCGCCCGTAAGTAAAGTTCTTCGGGGACATTAACTTAAAGTTTTAAACGGTAGCGCCATCCATTATTATCTTTGAAGAACGATGTAAACGTAAAAGTGTGCATAATTCTTTCTAGGATTCTTGGCAGTAGATAGGAGCGTGTGAAGTTATGAGAGACACGGGTGCTCATAGTTGTAGAGTGTTGTGTAATACCACCATTTATTCCTGTGTATTTACAAATGTAATTTTATTGGGAAATCAATTGTGTGTACGTAAAGTTTACTGTGCCTTAAATGTGAGAAATGCAGTTGAAGGGTACAGATTTATGTTATCAGTGAACTATACTGTTTAGGGGAGTAAATTATTCCTATAGCACGATGTTTAATTTAAATTGGGGCTTAAGTCGGGAACCAAGGTGTAATGGGAATTTCGGACAAAGGATTTACCTAGTTGTAATGTTTGGACATACCCACAATGAACAATTAGGTATAAAATGGACAAATGGAAAATTCCTGGGGGACCTGGATTTCGCAGATGATTTAGCATTCTTAAGTTCAACACCCAGACAGTCCCAAGAAGCAGTAAATAATTTGTGTCATCTCTCGGTTAAAATAGGTCTCCAAATAAATGCCTCTAAAACTAAAGCTATGAACTTTTCTAATGAGACATTTGATATCATCTTGAACGGGGAAAAACTACAGAAAGTTGAAAGTTTCAATTATTTAGGCAGTAAAATGACTCAGGATGGTGACACAACAAGAGAAATTCATACTAGAATTGCTTTGGCAGCTAGCGCCTTCAATAGATTATCTAACATTTGGAAATTACGATCATTGAATATACATACCAAGCTTCGTCTGTTTAATTCAAATGTTATCTCAGTGTTAACATACGGCTGTGAGAGTTGGAAAATAACAAAATCATTGGAGAACAAGCTGAATACATTCGAGAACAAATGTCTTAGAAAACTCATGAACATCAGTTGGAAAGAATTCAAGACTAATCGACAAATAAGAGAAAACTCTAGGCAGAAATATGTCTCCGACTATATAAGGAAAAGACGATGGTCATATATCGGTCATGTCCTACGAATGCAAAACAACAGAATACCACTACAGGCGCTAACTTGGGTTCCTGAGGGTAAGAGGAAAAAAGGAAGACCAAAAGAAACACTCAGAAGAACAATAATAAGAGAAGGAAGAACGTTGGGCCTAAATAATGTGCAAGAGCTAAGAGGAGTGGCGTCACAACGAACAACCTGGAGAGCACTGGTTTCTGCCTTATGCGCCGTGTTTGGTGCTTAAAGAATTTATTATTATTATTAATGTTTGGACACGTGGTTAGCCATGCGTAACAACCACGTAACCCGTCAGACAGTGTCTGGGGCTTTGTTTACTTACCTGGAAGATTTAAGTTGAGGGAAGGGAGGAGTAGAAGGAGAGTGAGATAGAGAGACACGTGGGTAGGAATATTTTATGTATCGTTGTTCAGAACGAGAGAAGGGGAGTAGGAGGAGTGAGATTTAAGTGCCACGTGGGTAGTATTATTTATGTATTGTTGTACACAACGAGTGAAGTATTGAGTAGGGGAGTTATAAAGACTAATGGGAGCGATAGGTTAGAGATGCGTTATGTTGGAGTTGTTGTACAATAGACGCATTTTCTTTTAATTTCAGCGGGTCACGGCAAACAGTGGGGGAGCGTAATTTGCCATATACAAATTACCCACGGCAACAGGACATATCTCAGGGGTTAGAGGACTCGAGATATCGCCAGCAGTGAAAAGAAAATAATCTAAACGGTCTATTCCAGTGAAGTTCAACTCTTCAGCGAGACCTAAACAGCTCTTTTTTTCAGTGAGGAGCGGGAACGGGTTTATCTATCCTAAAGCCCAGAGCTCATCGCTATTATAATCTCGAGCAACGGCACGTGGCCGGGAGACTGGTGTAATTGTATACAGCCAGAGATCAAGGCTGTGTTTTCCTCTAAATCCGGAGCGGGTTAAAAGTGGAAAGTTATAGAAGCTATTCAGTAGCAGAGAAGTTTTTCGACAGTTAATCAAGTACCTCATGCTTGATACCCGAACATCATCATCATCACCGAATTCAGGAGCAGGTGATAGGGTTACAATACCTGGGTCCTGAAAGTAACGAGAGAAGAGCGTAACGGAGACGCCGCATCATCAGTCGTCGAGTGTTAGAGAGACACTGAGACCAAGAGAGAGAGAGAGAGAGAGAGAGAGAGAGAGAAGGAGGGAGAAAATAGACAGGACCAGTAGGGTCTGTTCATTATCCATTTGACGGATAGACACTGAGCCATCGTTGTAAGCCAAGACTATTATTTTAGCATTTCCAGTGGTGTTAGTTAGCGGCGCATATCGCCTACCAAGTTGGAAGCTGTGTAGACGTTCTTTTAGGAAGAGGCAACAGGACGGCAACAGTAGAAAACTTATTTGTATTAGAGAGTGGAGGCTAAAGTTGACAGCCCCACAAGATTAGAGTTGTTTAAATCACTAACCATTTTTATTGTTCCTCAGCAGGGTGACAGAAAGAGTGAATGTGATTGGGGTTTTTTCTAGTGTCTATCAATTTAATTGTTACTTTGGTTTTCAGGCTGTGCAACAGTGCACGCTATTTATTTGATTGATGCATGATGGAATTTTAATGTTTTTATTGTGTAAATAAATATATATTTACTGTAACTTAAATCCACTTCGTGACAGTATAATCTGTTTACTTCCTCGCTGTCTTTGCCTTCTCTAACTCAAGAGCAGTGACAAGGAAGCATTTACAGCTTGGTAGACTGAAGCTAGACGCCACCATGTTTCGAGCCTCGAGAAGCAAATGAGTCCAGCTTTATAAAGGTAAAAGCTACAGGTAGCCCTACAGCAGACCCCACTATACTAGTTCCAGTGGTGACCAATTCCCTTCTTCGCTGCCTTTGCCTTCCTTTGCACAAGAGCAGAGCAGAGTTATGTAACTATTTGGACTGGAGCGTGACCCTTACCAGTTTGCGATCCAGCCTTATATGCTTTAAAAAAGACATGTGTAGATAGTGGGCATTATTACAGTATTCTTAGGTAAGGAAATCGAAACAGTAGTCAAATATCAGCCACATTTAAGTATGGAAAGTAGTCATGACAAACTCAGTAGGACATAACCTCGGGGGCCTCCGCTAAAAAATGACAGAACCTTGTACAAAGAAGTGGACTAGGCATAACACACATAAATGAGAACGAGGGCTGAATGAATTAATACTACCTTTTTGATTTATTTTTTTTTTTTTAATCGTACACCCGCTATTACTCGAGGCGAAATCTCCGGTTAATATGTCCAACCTGAGACTGATACGTGGAGTACCAAGTGGTAGATCCCCTGTACAATAACAGGTGTCCTCTCGCCACTTCAGGAAAAATACTCGCCGATTTCGAAGGTATGCCAAAGGCTTGGGTCGGCTCATGTGGGGGGGGGGGTCCAGTGTGGTCGACGACACACCATCAGCATTAGGGCTGAATTTACTTTCATAGCCTTTTCTGCCAGCGCAACATTCAGCGCGCATCAACCTTTCGAGAAAAATATAGGAAACGGGTGCATTTGAGTGAAAACTGTCCCCCATTAAAAAACAGGCACCTGTCCAATCTTTTTCATGGTTGGCAGCCTTTCATGTGGAAACGGCGCGCATTCCACCTCCGTGAAAATGATATTTTGAGTGGGGGGGGTTCACCAAATGGAAACAGTCTGCAGCAGTGGCAGTCTGGCTTGACGAGGAATCGAAATGGGAAGGCCAAACCTGGGGTCCCTAAACAATGGCTTTTCCACGAAAGGCTGTCAAAATCCTTTAGCCCTTGAGCCAATAGTCTCATCTGTCCACAGGCATGTCATTTTTCATCTAAATTCTATCTTCTCAGGCTTTCTCATACTAGGGTCTTGCTTTCATTCAGGCAAACTCTATAAACTTAAATCCACTTCGTGACAGTATAATCTGTTTACTTCCTCGCTGTCTTTGCCTTCTCTAACTCAAGAGCAGTGACAAGGAAGCATTTACAGCTTGGTAGACTGAAGCTAGACGCCACCATGTTTCGAGCCTCGAGAAGCAAATGAGTCCAGCTTTATAAAGGTAAAAGCTACAGGTAGCCCTACAGCAGACCCCACTATACTAGTTCCAGTTTTATGAGTGGGGAGACCAATTCCCTTCTTCGCTGCCTTTGCCTTCCTTTGCACAAGAGCAGAGCAGAGTTAGGTAACTATTTGGACTGGAGCGTGACCCTTACCAGTTTGCGATCCAGCCTTATATGCTTTAAAAAAGGCATGTGTAGATAGTGGGCATTATTACAGTATTCTTAGGTAAGGAAATCGAAACAGTAGTCAAATATCAGCCACATTTAAGTATGGAAAGTAGTCATGACAAACTCAGTAGGACATAACCTCGGATTCGCCTCCGCTAAATGACAGAACCTTGTACAAAGAAGTGGACTAGGCATAACACACATAAATGAGATCGAGGGCTGAATGAATTAATACTACCTTTTTGATTTTTATTTATTTATTTTTTTTAATCGTACACCCGCTATTACTCGAGGCGAAATCTCCGGTTAATATGTCCAACCTGAGACTGATTTTTACGTATCCCTTTTTTCCCTGTACAATAACAGGTGTCCTCTCGCCATTCAGGAAAATACTCGCCGATTTCGAAGGTACCCATTAGAGCATTGGAGCTGGGTCGGCTCAGGTGCCGTTCGGGTTATTCCAGTCACTGGTCGACGACACACCTTCAAATGTCTTCGCCAGGGCTCGAATTATTCCAGTTCAAGTCCTGGTCGACGACACTGCTTCAAATGTTCTCGCCAGGGTTCGAGCCTGGATCACCCGATCGCCAGCGCAGTGTGGTAACCATTACACCAGCGCGTAACTAACAATGAAACAATCCCATCAACCTTTGGAGAAAATATGGAAACGGGCGCATTGCACAGTGAAAACTAAATTGAACACCCATTAAACAATAGGCATACCTGTCAATCTTTTCTTGGTGCACTTTCAGGAAAATATGGAAACGGCGCGCATTCCACCGTGAAAGATATTTTGAACATCTATTGGACCCCAAGATGCAGCAATAGTGAATGCAGTCAGCGACCCATAGCTTGACTGCTTGCATCAGGACCAGCGAACCAGAGCTGGTCAAGACCGTACTCCACCTCCACGTGGTGGTCCTGGAAACAGTCTGCAGCAGTGCAGTCTGGCTGAGCGAGTACGGATCGAAATGGGAAGGCAAACCTGGTCCCTAAAAAATGCCGTGCTGAAGTCGGATGTGTCGACCGAAAGGTGCAGATATCACAGCTTAGGCGTAAACAGACACAACGCAACCACCGTCCTTTTCAGGGCGAACGAGGAAGAAGAAGAAGAAGAACATCTATTAAAAGAACACTCTCGCCTTTCGTGGAGCATTGGCCACAATTCATGATAAGTTTGACTATAAAGCTCTAATAAAGCTGAATTGAAATAGAAAAGAATTAAATGATCACAGAAGAAATAATGCCCTCATCAGGACATACGTCAGCAGAAAGAACACACCTTAATTCCCGTCATTTTTGTCGGGTTATTTGCTCGTATTATTTATAACATTAATCTGAAATATATAACGATAATAAAACACAATATGATATAATACATTAACCTTAAATCTACGGGTATGACTATGATGAACTGTAAGATGGGTAAGAAACGGAGTAGCCAAACAGACGTACATGCAGTCAGTCGGACAGATAGACAGGCATGCACAAACAGTGACCAGTGAGAAAGAATGATAAAGAGAGAGAGAGAGAGAGAGAGAGAGAGAGAGAGAGAGATATATATATAGATAGATAGATAGATAGAGAGAGAGAGAGAGAGAGAGAGATAGATAGAGAGAGAGAGAGAGAGAGAGAGAGAGAGAGAGAGTGACAGGCATACGTAAAGTTAGATGCGGTTATGGAAGAGTAACGCAGAAAAAAAGGTAAACACAGGGGGAGGGTGGGGAAAGACATGAGCATAAGACATGAATGAACTAATCACCAAATCCCGAATCGCTTATCAAATAACTTACTCAGCAGGAAAGCTTTTTCCGTGTGTTTGTTTAAAAGTCCGATCTCATCCTCTCTCCCCCCCCCCCCCTTTTCCCTCTTGGCTTCCCATTTGTTGTCAACAAATTGAGTCTCCAGGAGATGTTTGCACACGGTGCCGGGAGCAAACACGTGTTTCCGATTTTAAAACTAATTAAATTGATAGAAAGCCGTAACAGGAAGAACCACATTTTGAAGTTACCAAAAGTTACGAAAACTGCAATCAGGGCTGCCTTGTATTTACAAGGCGTAACATATTTCATGGAATTAACATATTCGGATTACAAACATATTACCACAATGATGGCTTGACATGCATGGAAAAACAGGCAGTGATCGTAAACGTTTCAAAGTGGTGTACAGAAGAACCTTGGTAACCAAAATTACGACGGTAGTTTGGATTTCTGATTTGTCCGAATTTTCGAATTTATCAAAAATACTATTCTGGAGACTTCAAAAAAGGTTTAGTAATTAAAAACATTTTCAACAACATTATTTGTGGGCATTTAGTTCTAGCGAAGGAGAGTGACAACTAAGTATTCTAAATACTGAAGTTATTTGCTGTTAATACTTTTTCTACATTTTCGAAGAAAGTGTTCTATAGTATTTTTTGCACAGTAAGGTTCTTCTATCATAAAATTTCCTATTCCCAGTTGCAATCTTAGTAGGTTCTTATTGTTCGGTATTTTTAGTGTTAAAAAAAGAAGAATTAATCCACCATCCTTAATTACAATTTAACAGTTTGAAATTTCATTAAAATCCACCTGCCCTCGTAAGTTTTCAAGGTCATACACCAGTTTAAAACAATTAATTATCTTCTTACTTATGATGGATTAGCACTGATTGTCACTGATACACTTCCTGAAATGTGCACATTCTTTTCAATGTAAGGATAATATTTTTTTTTAAACTGGTGTGGTGATATGCGTGGTAGATAGTTAAGTAGTTCCCAGAAAATAGAGAAGAGAACTGATGAACTAGAGGTTGGGATGGCACGAGACATTGGGTAGTTAACAGCACAGTTCTAGGTGGTAGCTCTAGAAAAGAGACGTGAAGTAAGTTACCGTTTTCCTAGACTTATCCTACGCTCCAAGGATGTTCTGTGTATTAATAAAGGACGTGAATGCAGCTCGTTAAGTGTTCCCTACCGATTTAAATATTTATTTTTGTAATCCACGCACAACACAATTTAGAAATGATAACTGGAATAGACATAATTACCATAATTTATAAAATAATCAATACATTTTAATAATAATAATGTTTTTTTTAAAGGCAATTGGATATGTATGTATGTATGCATGCATATCATACTCTGTGTCTAGGTTGAGGGGGCACGCCTCACCAAAACGAGGCAAAATTTAATTTTTTTTTTAAAATTAACTACTGGTCATGTGTTATTGAGTCTGATATGGCAGTGGCGATGCTGGAAGAAACTATTAAAAATTATCAAACATTTATTTTTAGGTCGTTAAAGACATTGATGTTGGCTGAAAAAATTGAATCTGAGAGTTTGTATTTAAATTAAGAAAAACACGTTTCTGTGCTATATGATGTTGTACGAAATTCATTCATCCCCTAAGGAGCACAAGCATTCACAAAATTAACGCCTCGACTTCCTGTCCCATGTCATCAACCCAAGATCGTTCCACATCTTCCCCATTCAGAGGACCATCTTCTGTCTCGGATGGCTGAGCTTAATTATTTTCTTTAGCTGACCTGCCTATGTTGTTTGTCCAAACTTTTTTTGGTTTAAAATTTGTGCAATTAATAACCACTGAAAATTTCTGACCTGGTCTGAATTTATAAATAATCTTTAAACCCATTTTCTCAAAATTTGATTTTCCAACAAACTCTCTTCAAGAACAATTTGTTACTAAAACTGATAAATTTAAAAAGAAACAGGCAAAACATCTTTAATTTTAATAAATATCTTTATTGTAATGCACATCTTTAAATACAAAATGTATTTAATAGAAAGAAAGAAAAAACTAGGGGGAAAGCGTGAAACACAGCTAACCATGAATAAAGAAATATGCCCATATACGAGTATATACATATTCGTGTGTTTGTGTGCATGTGACGTGTGTGTGTGTATTTCAACGAACTGTCTGGGAGGTTGAGACTTGATTATGCTTACAAAGCATGAAAGACTAATTGAAAATATTTGCCTTCTGAGTTGAAATGGTAAATTTACCACGCACTCACATTCAATGAACTATAAAATACATGCACTGCAAAAGCCACCATTATTTATGGTTTCACTGTGGTACATAAATACACATGTGGCTGACAGACAGAAACTGTGCACTACACTTATTATAAATGTAGTAGTTCAGCAAAGGTCGTGTAGTTCTCTCTGAGAAGACAAAGAAAGAATATGACTACTACTGCCTCAAGCATGTCGTACAAGGCAACGAATATGATGTTGCGCATGACAGCAGCAACCTTATCCTATAAAACTAATAGCTACAAAACCCACTGCTACAAGAGCACGTGAATGCTTGGTGCTGGCTTCCTATAAGAGGAACAGCTGCAGTGGTGGCTCCATGCTCCGCAGGGAGCAAAAAGGGAAATGATGATGATGATGATGAATGCAAACTCTCAGGTTGACTACTGTTGTCACCTTCTGTATCTCAAAATATGACAGTAAACCTGATTCTGTGGTGAGGAGGCATCACATATTTTGGTTTGGTGTGTGAGATCAAAGTTCTCAGGTTGACTACTGTTGTCACATTCTGTATCTCAAAATATGACAGTAAACCTGATTCTGTGGTGAGGAGGCATCACATATTTTGGTTTGGTGTGTGAGATCAAAGTTCTCAGGTTGACTACTGTTGTCACATTCTGTATCTCAAAATGTGACAGTAAAGCTGATTCTGTGGTGAGGAGGCATCACATATTTTGCTTTGGTGTGTGAGATCAAAGTTCTCAGGTTGACTACTGTTGTCACATTCTGTATCTCAAAATATGACAGTAAACCTGATTCTGTGGTGAGGAGGCATCACATATTTTGGTTTGGTGTGTGAGATCAAAGTTCTCAGGTTGACTACTGTTGTCACATTCTGTATCTCAAAATATGACAGTAAACCTGATTCTTTTGTGAGGAGGCATCACATATATTTTGGTTTGATATCAAAGTTCTCAGTGTTGTGTTGATCACATTCTGTATCTCAAAATATGACAGTAAACCTGATTCTGTGGTGAGGAAGCATCACATATTTTGGTTTGGTGTGTGAGATCAATGTTCTCAGGTTGACTACTGTTGTCACATTCTGTATCTCAAAATATAACAGTAAACATGATTCTTTGGTGAGGAGGCATCACATATTTTGGTTTGGTGTGTGAGATCAAAGTTCATAGCAGGGCAGCGGCCTTACAGCCTACTCTTTACGATTTCCAACTGCCGTGGGATTTTTAAGGTGCGGAACTTGCACACGGGACCTCCTATTTTCCGCCCTTATCTGGGAAGGCTAGGCATCTGATCTCACTACCCGGGAGACCAGGGGGAGAATGGCATCATTATGACCACTGGTTCTGAAAAACAATTTCATAAACTATATTCTCTCAACTGGGAATTAAACCCGGTGCCTGTAGAATTCGAGGCGGACGCCATACCTCTCAGCCACTCCGACCCCCAAACATGTCAAAAACCAGAAATGCTCTGTTAGTAGCACAAAGAAAAATGATGATCATTCAGATTGGTGTAGAGCTAGAATAAATACTGTGAATAGAAGAGGTATTGTATGATATTTGTATAGGTGTACCAACTATGCAAGCTTACACCGTATAGTTCCAGGGGTCTCTAAGGAGACATGGAAAGAACAGAACTAGTGTTCACTCAGGCATGTCGTAAGAGGCAACTAAGTCTGCAAATGAATATGGCAACCTCACCATATGAAACAACCTACTACAGAAACCACTGCTGCAAGAGCTCATGAATGTTTTGGTGCAGGCTTCACATAAGGAGACTAGCATCAGTGGTGGCACCATGCTCCACAGGAAGCTAATAGGGAAATGAATGAAGCACGTATACTGCTTCAGCAAAATTTGTTTGGGCCACAATGTTTGCCACGTCAATTTATAACACTTATATCTGTTATTGTGGTTCAGAATTGACATCATCGCACTCTGGGCAAACCCGTAGGTACTCAGTCTCCCTCAGCTAATGTCAAAGGTTGTGAATATTTATTGTTCCTGTAGCGAGCTGGTTGTAGCAAGATCAGTGATACAATCGCCAAATACAGTAATATTTAAACCCTACGCCAAGTAAATTTACCACCCCGCCCGTGTTTGCCCAAAATCATCACCCACGCCTGCGATTCGCGCTGGATTTGAAAAAGCATTAACGCCAAAGTGAACGATACCAAAACCACTAGCTTTTTCGTTGCTCTGTCCAAAGACTTTAAATAACATAACACGTGTTTCGTTCCCCAAAAGAGTGATAGAAAAAAGGAGGAGTGAAGGAGAGAGGGAGGAATAAAACCTTGACTAAAGCGTTTTTAAAAAAAATCTATTAATAGCACACAATGCGACAGTTGACGTTAAGGACTTGCTTATGGTAACACAAAACGAAAACGAGAGGCTGTCGTTTGAAAATCAACTAGTGCCTTAGAAACGGTTGTTAGGGCCCATTTTTTTCCCCTACAGTTAAGGTTTGAATAAAACATTTGACTTTGCTAATGCACGCGATGATACCCCATCTCAAGACCCAACCACCTTGGTCCCTCTCCGTCCTGAAAATTAAATCTAACACTAAAGACGGTTGGCATCTTGCCAAACGCTTGTTCAGTTTCCTAAGAACGAGCGAGAGAGGAAAAAAATAAAGGGGGGATTGACATGGAGGAAAACCTAAGCTAGCGTATACATTGTGAAAGTGAAACTAAGTAACCAAATTGGGAAGGGTAGCGAAAACGGTGGCAAAAGAAACATAGATGAAGTATCGTATTCTAATTGAATAATAAAGGAAAAGAAAGGACAGTTGACAACTGAAATGATAATACTTGATTATTAGGAATATCATATTACTCATTATGATATATTATCGTACCGTAGAGAAAAAGTATGTTGTTTGAATAACTAAAGAGGAAAAATACAAAGATGAAAACTATGATAAAGAGAGAAATAAAAACCTAAGGGCTAGATGAAAGACAGTCGTCTGGTTAATAATTGCCTTTCCCCATTAACATCGTTTAGATATTAACAAAAATATCGTAGAAAATAAAAATGAAAAACAGAAAGACAGACACAGTGATATCCACTCAACTTTGAAAATCGGGGGATGTCACATTTTTTGAACGTGTATTTTTTAAAAGAGAGAGTCAAGTCGGCTTACCCTGATCTGATTGGTTTAGGGGAGCATAACTATCGAGGGGATATAACGAACGTTTTGCTAACGCTTAGTTGCCATTTGAAGATAAAATTTAAAAAGTAAGGTTATCATCAGACACAAGGAATTCATGACCCATTGCCTTTGCTGTTCTGGCCAGTGGCGATCTCAGCTTGACCCATTGATCGCCGGTTAACTTTATATGTGTGAAATATTTCATTGATTGCGGTAAGATAAACATTATTATTGATATGTATATGTATTATTGATGTGCAGAGGCTAACATAGATAGGCGCCCAACCAAAAATTGGTGTTGTGCGACATTTGCCATTGTGGAAGCTTACGACAGGCATGTCTATGTATAATATGGAGCAACTGAAAGTACATGATGGTTGAAAATTGATCTATACTATTATGACTGTAAGACCAGCAAACCACTGGCCGTCTTCGGCAAGTCACAGAATAAGATAGGGACGATAGCTATTTGTTTAGCACAGGAAGCTGATCTTAAACTGTTTAATGATGCTTAATTGTTAGTTGTGGAGAGATTTATGTATAAGTACTTAGGAGGCCTTAATCCTCTTATTGCAGGGTTGCATGCTATAACACTCAGTGTGCCACAAAGTAATACTGGAGCTGCAGAGTTCGAGGCAACAGTGCTTATTTGCCTATATTCTGAAGCAAGAGTGCTGAAGCAGTCTCCAAGTCTCACTGTCAAGACGAATGTACTGTTGTTGAGAAAGTCATCAACTATTGCTCAAGGAAATTCAGTTAAGCCAAACCTTCTACGGGCTTAATGAGTGTTCATTTAACATTAACTCTCCACTATTGCAATAAAACAGTTTTAGGAAGTGATGAGAAAAGTCGTTCCTCATAATCGTGACCAGTCATAGGATCTAGTGCTTTACCAGGGAATTCCATGTTATAAACATTTACAGCTTGACAGTTAAGGACAAGTTGTCCGTTAGACTTAATTAAAACTGTAATATATATTTCCATTCCATTTTGAGTTTAAACATTCCTGTACCAAAAAAGATTGGAGGTACAGGAAATTAAAATTGTAACATACTATTCTAACTTTAACCACTGACTTGTTTAATCCCTTTTCAATGAGTTAAGTTGTGTTTGTTGTCATACACTCACCATTACATTTTGCATTACCCTAGACATCAAGCCATATAAACAAACAGACACCAGAATATAAAATAGACTCAAAATATATCGCAGATTGAGGTCGCAGGGTGGTAGCAGTCAGGTACCCTGAGAACATCATCTTCAACTATTAGACTCGGGGACTTGCATAGCTGACCTCAATCTGTAGACAAGTAATATTTATCTCTTTTAACATCAAAACCCACCACACTGGTTCTATACACAACTGACCCATCCTCTCATGTCCTTTTTCTTCTTCTTCTTCGTACTCTCAGACGTCTAATTGAATGTTTTCAAAGAAAGGAAGTAGTCAGCTTGAGGCTTTTTGCATCTCCGTAGAGCTTGTTCATGAATGGTACTGGTGTCGTATGTCCATCTCTGTCCTGACCCATCCACTCAGATGTCCATCTCTGCTAATTGTCCTGACCCATCCTCTCGGATGTCCATCTTTGCTAATTATAAGTTTGATGTAAATTCCAGCAGTCTGAGTTGTATTGATTCCTTGATTGCAGAGTTATTCTCCAAAAGGCAATCACTAATTGTCCTTTATTATCTCTCCTGTAACCATATCCAGTGTCCCTGCTATGAGTGCTCTCGATGCGAGTCTGTCATCTCTCTCACATACTCCTGCATGACTGGTACAGTAATACAGTACACACACGCCTGTTGCTGAAGTGTTGTCGCGAAATTGGTTTCAAGTCATTGCAAATGGGTTCAGTTAGATTTATAAACCCATCTACGATCGAGTGACCGCTTTCAAAATGGCGGCGTATCAGCGAAATGTGTATCGGACAGAGGAAATCGCCAACGATAAATAACAACAGAAGGGAATCCGTATGAAAAGGATTTTACATTTCAGTACAGGGAAGGATGGTGTATACTGCATATAAGATGGAACGGTAGGAAGTTCTCATTTACGGAGATATATGCGTATTTCGGCTGCCCACAGTTACGCTAAAAGCATGTAAACCCACTTCTGTTCTAAATATTAAAAGCAACAAATAACAGTTTGGGAATTTACATGGATAGGAAGATAGAGTTTTATCAGCTGTATAAAACTAGATAAGAGGGAACAATATGGATATTATATATGCCGAGAATGATAAAGGCAAAATTTCAGTCGACGCACAGATCGGCCGAAATCACTGTTCGGGAAGGATTTTTCAGGTTAGGTTTAGGCTGTGACGTCGGTACTCTCCGATACGTCAGCGCTTTGCGTATAAGTAGCGGATCGGTAAACTGAGAGAGATACACAACGAAAGAGGTTTGAGCCAGACTGGAGACAGAGTTTCGCCACTATCCATGAATTGTGAGCGGATCGCCAGAAACAATTTTAAGTCCAGTATCTGAAGTCTGAGGGTAAGCGAAATTATGATAACTACCGTGTATAATATTTGTTATTTCAGGTTCATATAGAATTCACAAAATGTGCCTGTAAAATAGTCATTGATAATATGTATTGTATTTTTAATATGATCTAACATGTACATTGTGGATGATTGTTGCTTGTACAAAAAATTAATCACAAATAGCCCCACAGCCTAATGAAGATATATTTATCATATTGCTTTATCGCTTACGAAGATAAAGGCAGTCCCATGGCAGAGATTGTCATAGGGAAATGAAGTGTTAGAAACTTCATCATGGAAGATCCCAGTTACGAGGCTAAGGTGACTAGTCCCCTTCCTCGCTGCCTTTGCCTTCCCTAGTTCGAGCGCACAACTTTGTACCCATTTACAGCTGGTAAACTGGAGTGTTCTATAGCCAGTTTCAGTAGAAAGCAACCTGATCACGTGGTCACTCACTTTCTTTATTTATGTATTACTTTTGTGTAGATGCTAAGGATAGCATCAGTATTTGAATTTGTACTTGATATGATTTGGAAGGATCAAGTTATAGCATATGAAGGGATGTATAGGAGCGGAATAAACCAGATGATGTTTATTACTGATATGTTAATATTAATTCTGTATCATTGAAATGATGTTACTTGCTATGACTGTATAACTTTGACACCTGATGACTGACTTGTCTGACTTATGTGCTAGTCAGTTACACTTAATTGACATGTTAATATTAATGCTATATCACTGAAATGATGTCCTTGCTTACTATGATTGTTTAACGGTGACATCTGATGACTGACTGGTCTGACATCTGTGCTAGTCAGCTACAAGTCTAGCCAGATACTAGCCAAGGCTGATATGTTGCAGGTTCCATGAAATAACTCAAACCAGACTGTCCAGTATCAGAAGCCAGTGTAGTTCATCCGAGGCAATCCCACCAAAGTGCAGGACCCCAAAGAGTGAACTTCAACTGGTCATTGGCATCCCTACTGTTGGGCCTACCAAGTCTGATATCAGCAAAGGACAGTTTCAGCAGTATCAAGTTGGAAAGATAAGTGTCCTGTTTGACACTGACCACCTATACATGTGAAACAGCCAATAGTTGAAAACAATAAGTAACCATACATAAACTCAGTCAACTGATGACAGTTATCCTAAAATTCAAAGGACTAATAACAGTGATTTCAGTAACTTTATTATTTAAGATCTTGAAGTCTAAACAGACAATAATAGAAATTGTGTGAATATTTTTATATATATGTGTATACTCTTTTCCAACTAGTAGAAATAGAATATTAGTGTAATTATTAAACTATTTTAACTGTACCTGAGGATTTATTCACTTCTTCCATTTGTGGTTTCAGTGAATGTTCACTTTATTATCCCCTAGAATATAAGTAATCATAAGATAGTCATAGGGAGGAGACACCTTAAATCCTGGTACTACTTCTTACCAACTGGACCAGGGTTTTTACAGTCTGACTATTTTTATGATAACAATACACCAGTGCTTATTTCTAAGACTGGGGTATTACTTGTAAGGTCAGAACTCTTTACTGGCATACTCTTACATAATATATACTTTTAAATAACCTCCCGCTACAGTGGGGGCTCGTCCGGGATATATCTTTGATATTCCTGAGCCAACTTTCTATTTCTGCTGTGTAGAAGATTTTGTTTTGAAAAATTTTTTTTTGGAAAGAGTAAACATAATAGGAAATAATTTTTTAGGAGTACCATTGAGTACAGATAAAGAAAGCTGTTTCATATATGGTGAAGTCAGTTTAATTAACTTTAATTTTAAATAAGTTAATTATATTGTAGTAAATTAGTTTGAGTAAGATCGCTTGCCCTACTAGACTACAGATACATCATGGCTGACTTGGTCAAATTTAGGTCTGCTACACTGCAGGTGGGAAAAGAGCTTGGCATGGATGGTGACGTTCTGATCCGGTATGTCACGACGGAATGTGAAAAGTACACCGAGAGAGAAGCAAAGCAATTGGAAGCAGAAAGAGAAGCCAAGAAATTGGAAGCAGAAAGAGAAGCCAAGAAATTGGAAGCAGAAAGAGAAGCCAAGAAATTAGAAGCAGAGAGAGAAGCCAAGAAATTAGAATTAGAAGCGGAGAGAGAAACAAAGAAACTAGAAGCTGAGAGAGAAGCCAAGAAATTAGAATTAGAAGCAGAGAGAGAAGCCAAGAAATTAGAAGCTGAGAGAGAAGAAAGGAGGTTACAAGCAGAGAGAGACCATGAGCTGAAAATGAGACAGCTTGATCTTGAACTTCAGGCTGGGACTATCACCCATGGTAATAGCTCACCTCATTCTGCGAATAGCTCTTTTCAGAACACAGCAAATGGGGCCATGAACTTCCACCTAGATCCATTTGTTGAAAAGGAGGACGCAATAGAGTCGTACCTGGATAGGTATGAAAGGCTAGCCTCTACCTATGGACTGGAAAAGGAAAAATGGAGTCTAAAGTTATCCCAGGGATTGAGAGGTATTGCATATGATGTGTTTCTGAAACTCCCCAAAGAAGATCAGGAAAATTATGAGATACTAAAGCAAGCCTTACTGATCCGGTATGAAAAGAACTCTGAGGCATATAGGAAGAAATTTAGAACTTCTAAACCTCTACCTGGAGAAACATATAACCAGTTCTCAGCTAGGCTAGAAACGTATTTGTTGAAATGGAGTAGTTTAGGTAAGTATCAGAAAACCTACGAGGATCTGAAAGAAATGGTTATGTTAGAGCAAGTGAAAGATTCCATGTCTCAAGAAATGGGAAAATTCCTTATGGAACAAGGAGCAGAGAGGCTGGAAGACATTTTGAAATGTGCAGAGAGATACCAAGCAGCTCAAGCTGAATTGGTAGGAACAAAAAGGAAGCAGGTAGAAGGATATAAGCCACCACCGCAGAATACCCAGCTTGACCAGAAGGATCATCCATACAGAAATAAGCCAAGATTTGATAATAAGGACAAGAACCCTCAGACTCAGGAAAACAAACCCTACAAACAGGGAGATAAGTGGTGCAAATTTTGTAAGATGTGGCAACACACAACACTGATGAATGTGGGAGGAAAAAACCCCTTCATCATGCTGCATGTACAGGGTGAGGACTTCTTTTAGAAAAGGATTTGACTGTGAGTCAGAATAGCCTCCATCACACCATACCTAGTGAGATAGTGACTGTGATGGAAGCAGTCACAGGAATGTATGACACAGGT
>JAMPIV010018809.1:0-97366 GCA_024509875.1 Oreohelix idahoensis
AATAATATTGAAGGGATCACAGTTTCTTTTTATTTGTAAACAATAACTGTCCCTCTTGATTTAGTATTACAGTCACTTTTAGGGTGGGTTATACAAGGGTGAGCTGCTCTGGCTGACGAATTCTTAACTTATATGTCGGCGGCAGGAAAACTGTCTCCTCTGCTCGCTTGCTTCTCAGTTATCTTGAAATACACCACTGGTCGATATCTTAGACAAGGAGTCTGCTTCCAGCCCTCTGGATCCAGCAAAACTCAGACCAGGTGCTGCTCTAATACTTCAGTACCACGGTCCCTGAAATAAGAAGGTTGTACCTCCTTCTTCAGAACTAATATATAATATATTTCCACACTGAAGTACAGGACATTACAAACACAGAGTTCAGCGCTATAGGCCAACTGCTAGCTTCTCTTGTGACAATATACACCAGTATTCCTCTCCCTAATGGTTACAACGCCTCTGCAATTCCAGCGTTAATTCCTTCTATACAATAGGATAGGTGTCATGTTACTATTTGGCAATCCCATATATGCCTATGCAGTTATACTCCTCTCTGACAAGTTTTTACATGGTGGAGCAATATCTAGGCTTTGCCTTCTATTTGCTACTGAACCACACACATACAGACACAATTTATCATTTCATATTCAATTTTCATATTATATATATATATATATATATATATATATATATATTTATATATATATATATATATATATATATATATATATATTATATATATATATATATATATATATATATATATATATATATATATATATATATATGAAATATGTCTAGCTTACCACAATTCAAGGAAATATACACAAGTAACGTTGACTGGCGATGAATTCTGGCATAATTTCGATCTGCCTTATCCCAGGCTTTTATTAGAAAAATATTAGCTTGATCTCAACGCACTTGCTTCTTACAAAATTTATTTTCAAAACTGGCCCTGAACTGACGCTTCTATTTGACTATATCGATCGTTCTAACCAATGAGACCATGTTTACATGAGACTTTGAAAACATTTCCCATCCTACACGTTGCTATTCACAACAATAATAGTATTTGCAGTTCGACTAATAAGGTTTCGCCTTACATATTACTACAGCCAATCAAATCGTATCTAACTTGTTGGCCTCATTTCCCCTAAAGCAGTGTTTTTTCAAACATGCCATTATGAGCAAATATGATCTTGTGCTGTCAGACAACCCCACTATAGTATTTTGGCTATAATTTGTTAATTACTAGACTATTTGCGTAACACATAACATATTCTTTGTCAGCAAGTCCTAAGGCACAGGAACATATAAGTTTAATGGGGCTAAGTGGCTTCGTTCAAAATATGTATTTGCTTCTACCACCCGTTCATTTCCATACCAAGGAATGTCTTCTGTACTGTCAGACTAATGTCAGGAGCTTAGACCTAAATCAGTAGAATGTCAGGTTTCCCAATAAGATTTTAAACCTGTTTTCAAAACCTAACCTCGTATCGTTAGTGTTTTTTATTACTGCTTATTTGAAAAATCAGATCTTCATGCCTTTCGGGTGGGATTGGCGTTCACTTTTTAATCGCGAGACGACGTGGTACAATTGCATGCGTTCCTCCGTGCATCTCTCTCTCTCTCTCTCTCTTCTAAGCCCGTCTGTCTTTTAGGTTAACGTAGTGTGTATAATGACATTAATGTAGTATTATATCTAGGTCATTAAGCAGTGTGCCTATCAAGGTCGTCTAAGAAATACAGTACCAGTTTTATTTTTAGAAACGCGTGTATGATGCAGTAGGCTTTTACTATCGTACGTGGAAGCGTTACAGTTATGCAGACGAAGTAGAAAAAGGGGATCTCTGGTTTAGCCATTATGGTGTTCTACAACACAGGCGTCCGCTATTGTGAAAGCACTGATCTTACACCATTCTTCTTTCTTTCTATTGAATTACTTCGTTAGGCTTTACATTTATTTTCTAATTTATATATGTGGATTAGAATTTTTCACGACAGCAGCTCATCCCACAGGTGCTCAATCGGACTCATGTCTGGAGACAGGGATGGTCAGGGAAGGGTGAGAATGCTGTTGGCAGTCAGGAATTGCGTGGTCAACCGTGCACAATGGGGTCTGGCGTTGTCCTGTTGAAACACAGACCTTTGGGCAGCCAAAAGTGGAAGGACATGGGGTAGAAGAATTTCATTGACGTATCGTTGCGCATTCAAGCCTCCTTGAATGTGCAGCACTTGACTCCTTCCGTTGTAACTGATCATTCCCCACACCATTGCACCTCCACCACCGTGCGGCGGAGCTTCATCAACGCAATCTTGGGCAAAACGTTCATTTCGCCTACGGTAGACCCTACGCCGTCTATCATGACGCTGCAACAAAAAGAAAGATTCGTCACTAAACCAGACACGTCTCCATTGATTGTCAGCTGCCCAGGGACGATGCTGGTTGGCCCAAAGAAGTCGATTTTGGCGATGGCGGCGCGTAAGGACAGGTCCTCGGTGAGGTCGTTGTGCCCAAAGTCCAGCGCCATGCACTATATTCCGGACAGTTTGATCAGACACATGACGTCCTGCAGGCAATGACTGGGCATTGAGGAAGCTGTTGTAAACCTGTCTCTGAGGTGACGAAGCCGAATAAAGCGATCCTCCGCTGCTGTTGTCACTCTGGGTCGTCCACTGTGATGCCGGTCTTCAACTGAGCCAGTGGCTTGGAACCGGTGCCAAAGTCGACTGGTGGTACTCTGATGCACGTTTAGATGCCTGGCAACCTGACTTTGACTTTCGCCTGCATGCAGTCAGCCAGTAACAATGTTCCTTAAATTTATCGATAGAGACGCCATAAATGTCTGCTTGAAAATGAACTGAATTTTTGTGTGTGTAGCGTTATCCTTTTATAGGGTTTCAGTTGCGTAGTCAGTGAATAGTGTTCACCCCAAATTTTGTTGCTTTCACGTGCGCGCAACATGAGCTGTGGTAAAAAAATTGCGTCATAAACACTATTGACCACTGCGTTGTAACGATTACAAAAACGAACGCAATTCAGGTCAACACGTGCATTTGACACTGTAAAGAACATTTGAGGCTGGTTTTTATATACCCTAGCACCAAATTTTACTTACAAACTTATAAAAACGCGCCCTCGGATAGCTATGCGTTTCTTTTTTTGAACAGTATAGTTATGTATAATTGTTAACACTCAGAAGCTGCAGATCGCATCAAGCGGCGATGCTCCCTACGGCGGCACCTCAGACTGGGAGAAAAGAAGCTCTCACAGCAAGCAGAAGAGAGGAGCAAACATGGAAAGGAATACCAGGAAAATAAGCAGCTGAGGGCTGTCACCCCAGAGTCACATTCCTTCAGTCAGTTATGACTGAACGGGCTATTATTATTGTTATTACTATTCAGTGGATTAAATTAAAACTGTTTAAAGTTCGGTAAGTATTTCCACCACCCTATGTCTCTTCCCTGCTACATTCCGGCCCAAATTTCTTGTTTAAAGATTACAGGGTTTCCGACATGGTTTAAAACACAATGCACAAACAGCTCCGTCGCGGATGCAAGTAGTCACAACTAACATCGTATTCGAAGTTTTTTAATAAAGAAACTTCTGCATCTACTCTTCCTCATGTGTAGACAGAGCCAGGTCACGTAACTACTCAGACCTATGGGTCTTTTTATATTTGGACATGCGCCCTAATATAACCGACTAGAATTGAATGGGACGCGGCCTCGCCAAAACGAGGCAAAAGTTTTACATTTAAAAAAAAAAAAAAGTTCACGTCGATTGAAAATTCTGAAGTAATTTTTTAAGTAAAAAAACTCCAGAGAAACCGCTGAAGTTTAAATCTCTTGTCATGGCACCCTGTCTTGTCCTTCTTTTAGTCCTGATCTACACTCCTCAGTCATTGAACAATGGATTAATATACTTGTATTTTTACCCTAAAACTCAGCTCCCAACTGATTCGAAATGAAATTCATCAGACAGTTTGTTGGGGAACTTAAAGATACAAACACCCACGTACAAAAACCTTTAATGATTTTCAACAGCGGAGGCTTTTCAAATCAAGATCACTGTTGAACTCTGTTCCGTTCACGTCGTGACACCCCAGATCTTGATATATCAGGATTTTCCGTGGTTCTCTGCACTTTAATTCCTTAGTTTTTTTTTAAATCGCATTTGTAAAAAGTAAAAATATTGTAAGGCTTTGTTTGGTATAGCTTCATTTTAAGTACCAGCTTCAATGCACACGGACAACTCCAAGAGTGCTCCAATTCCCTCCTTAGGAAGAGCGCAGCACAGTCAACGAACTCCGTAGCACCGGCGAAATGTGTGTATACAGGAATCACACATTCTATAAAAAAATTTAAATTTTGCCACGGCAGCGGCCACATGGCTATATGGCCTACTCTTTCCGATTTCCAATTGCCGAGGGATTGTTAACGTGCACAACTTGCACACGGGATTTCCTATTTTTTCACCCTTATCTGAGAATGTTCGGTATCCGATTTCACTACCCATAAGATGGTGGGGGCGGGGTATGAAATCATTTGAAACCACTGATTCTGAAAAAAAAAAAAAAATTCCATCAACCATTTTCACTGTACTCGGAGCGAACCCGGTACCTTTAGAATTAGAGCGGAAACCATACCTCTTAGCCACTCTAATCCCAAACACAGTACAAAGTTACAATATTGTAACGCTTTGTGTGATATGGAAATACGAAAAGTGAATAAACGCATGAAAGAAAGTTGAAGTCATTGAAGCGTGGACAAATCTTAATTGTAAGCGAAGGTAACAGTAGTCCCTCAACATAAACTACCTGAGGGTAACCAAGTGTTAGAGACTTTACTATACTAGGTTCAGCTTTTTTTATAAAGTGGATGACAAAGTCCCTTCCTCGCTGCTTTTGTCTTCCTAACCTCTACTCAAGAGTAGTGAGGTACTTGTCTTCAGCTGGGTAGACTGGAGTGTGACACTACCTAGTTTCGATCCTGCAACCAGGTAACTGTGCCACCAAAGGAAAAGAATCTAATCGCTTAGCCATTCTGAAGCTTCGTACGTAGTGGGCACAGAAACCAGGACAGTGGCCGTGAGAAACAGTATAGAGGTCAAAGAAGAAATAACACTAAAAGCGTAAAACTAGTCCATCATTAATGTGCATAAGCAAATAATACTAAATTCTACAAGACTAGATGTGATCAAATATTAATACATGTGGGTAAGAGAGCCACAGGGATAAATAAGTGGTACAACACATTGTGACAGAGGATATTATGAAAATAGATTTCATGTACCTACATTTTCTTTCACCGGGCTTCCTTATTAATTAGGCACGGTTTGTTAACGTAAAACTCTCCTACACTTAGATATCTGTCTCTCTCTTAATTTAGCCACGCTTATATTTTTTGTCTTTCTCTACGGTCTTAAAGGCACTAGGAACGTTTGAAATCAGTCAGGTAAACGGAACGCGTAGAGAGGGGACGGGGTGGTAGATTTGTAGAGAACCAAGAGCGACCATTTCAAAAAGTCGTACTTTTGGCAAAAAGGGGGAGATAATCTAATGAAGTTAAGACGTAGTTTCGATAGACATTGGTCAGGGGGACTTAATCTGTGACTAAGGGGAGATAAATTACAATTTATTCCCTCCCCTCTGAATTCGTTCGTTCCGAGCGTAATTTAGATATTGTGAGAATCGCCAGACGGTTTCGCTCGCTGACAGAGTCTGCGAGCGGTAAAAGTGTGAATTTTTCCTCTGATTCAGAATTTGAGCGAAGAAAAGCCCAAAATCTGGACGAAGGTGTCATATGTAACAAGTGCGAGCGATTTCTACCCATATTTAGATATATACTCCAGCTTTTAAAATCCATTATTCAGTACCAACAGGATTTTTTCAGAACCAACTAGCTTCGATTTAGAGACCATTGTTAAAGTGGATTTCTTAGTATTTTCGATTGGAGAAGTTCTAAATTTCTGTGTTTGTGGTAAATATTATACTAGAAGTTTGAGTGATTTAATTGTTAAGTCCGTATTTTATTTCACTAAGATTTTTCTGTGTAGAGTGATTTAATGGTTAAGTCCGTCATTTTATTTCACTAGGATTTTTGTGTGCTATTTGACTAGCGAATTAAATATAATCTATAGCTAAATTGTTCCGGCTGTAGCGTTAATCTAACTAACTGATATTAACCAGTAAGAGATATTTTAATCGACTAGTAAATGCACTATTCATTGTGAGTACTGATGAAATAAATATTTGTTTCTAATTCATTATGAGTAAATTTATAAATGACTAGCTTTTATTTCACGGGGACTTTTATTAAACGATAAAATATGAGATACTCTTGTATTTTCTAGTTTAAAGTTAAATAACCGAAGTGGATAAATATATTATATTTTACGCAGGTTAAGGATAGGATTGAGAATACTATATTATGGTTAAGTATTTTTATTTTTTCTCCTTTACACAGTACTGGGTCAAACCCAAAATCTACCAGCGGCCTTAATCTGTGAAAAAGTCTAATCTGAGAATAACGGATCTAAGTCCAACAATACCAAAGAACATTCTTACTTAGTTACCGGGTCTTCAAGGTGAACCTGCCTGGATTCGTGTTAACACCCAGAAAGAGACAGAGTACAAACCCAAAGAACATTAGAATAAATTTGTAACTGGGCCGATAGCTATCCAGAAAGATTAATCAGTCTTGGAGAAACTGGGGTCTGTTTTTGCCAACACCCAACCTTGGATCTGTGGTTGTATTTTTTTCATGGAGATGTTCCAGATGTTGTGAAAGCACGTATGAGGTAAGAGTGAAAATGTGGCCACTGTTTATCTGAAGCGAGAGAAAGAAGAGATGAATAATTCTTCCACTGTATAATCCATGCATTCACTTTGGTTATTTCTTTTTTTTTTGACTTTTTTTTTTGCTAACACTGTTCATCTCAGAATAGAATAACGTAGCAACTCTGTTCTTTACAGTATAGTAAAATTCTATACCGTAGTGCTAATCTTTTTGACCTTTTGGGGGTTAATTAACTTCTCTTTGTGGGATCTTGTCTCAACAGGGGGAGATAGTACTTACGTGTCTATTTCTGTAAATTGTTAACCTTTGTGTTTATGTTTTATGATATTTTGATATTTTTGAATATATCTGTTGTGAAGTTTTTCCTTTATGATAAATAAAAGTAACATAAAACTTATTAAATTTGTTGGTCAGCTCGTTCCAATATCCACAATCCATTAATATAGTTTTTTCACGTTTGTGCGTTTAATTGTCGTCACTTATCTGTGTGTGTGTGTGGATGTGAGTGGTTGATAATATATATTAATATATATATATAGGTATACTGTCTGAGCAACAAAAGTTTAGTCGTAACCGATAGGCTGGACTAGAGTAGTTTTTCTCAAATCCAGGGACAGACTCTACCTTTTCACCAACTCACTAGTGAAAAATCTATCTGTTTACCTTATCTCGCACTGAGTCATCACCTTTGTCAGTTCTATCCAGACGGGACCTAACATTGTTCTTAATCACCTATCGGAAATCTACGACAAACATAAAAAGGATGAGTGAGAAAGTTTTGTGAATACATCATGTAGGCAAGAAGTCGTAAACAGTGAGAAGATTCACTGCAGAATGTAGTTATATTTGCAGACAGCATGCCATAGATTAAGATCAATAAAGTGGAATCGATGGAAAGAAACAGACACACTCTAGTGGAACAGAAAGTGAAAAGGCCTGACATTGGATGGAAAACACATTAAGAAATCCAGTTGACAGCATTACATGGCAGTTATGTTCTGGAATCCCAACGGAAAAAGAAATACACGGAGCAAGGAACTGAAGACAGACATGAAGGGTTTTTAGAGAAGATAACGAAAGGCCTTGAGCGGATAACACAGGGTAGGTGACTTGGATTGTTTTTTGTTAATCGTATGTGTTCCTCTGGACACTGAAAGGCGTGACTTAAAATGATGACGTCATAGCTTGTTAGAAATCAGATGGCAGGTCCAAAGAGGTCATCCTCCACAAAGAAATTAACATTAATAAATCTTCCTAGACGACTAGCGCACACAATGACTTCCAAGTTTATATTGTTAAAGGTATTAGAACACAATGTTTCAAAAGCCTATTTGCGAGTAACCACAGGCAAACGGCATCCTCTGTATAAAAACATAGCTAACTTTAAGGGAGCAGAAACAAAGAGGGGGATGTCATGGATGGCACAGGCAGAGGCAACATTCAAGCACGTGACCACAGTTGAAAATATATTCAAAGGGGAAGAGTGGAGTTAGTCAGATAAGAACTGGATTAACTACCAGTAAGTCATAATCAGCCTTGGCAGAGAGTGTTGTTGTTTGTTTTAACTAGGTGTAGCCGCATGCGAAGCACAGGCGATCATATTGATGTTTAACAAGATTGAAAATACTTTACTAGATAACATAAAAAGAAAAATCAGTAGCACTTGGTTATGTTAAATAAAAGTACTAGGGAAGTAACTGAAATTCAGAATAGATCACAATGACCAGACAGTTGTCAAAAAGTGATGAATAAGTTAGTTCGTAATACGTGACTAACCTGTATTAAACGACAAGTAGCAAGGTCAATTAGATATTTAGTTTGAATAAAACTAGGGAGCGAGATAACCGCACGAACAAAACAGATCACAAGGACGCAACGTGTGACAAAACTGACTGATGAGTGGACAGACTAATATAAGACTGAAAGAGTGCATCATTCTAACATTATACAGGAAAAGTCCTTCACTAAGTTAGATACTAGCAACTTCAACAGGTTTAGAAACGTTCCCAACACTCGAAATTGTAACGAATAACATAAAATTGTCAGAGCTGACTGACACGAGGGAATGCCCGTCGGACGGTGGAGACTGCGGGAGAACGGTTGCTAAACATCTAAAAGGGACAGACTTTAGCAGACGTCCGGGCAGAGATAGTAGGACACCTTTTCGGCCAGAAGAACATCAAAATTCGTAGATAGAAACAGAAATGAGTAAAAGATCTCTTCAACAGACTGCAAGTTCCTAACAAATCAGCACTACGTTTTTCGGCTCGCGTTTTCTCAAAGAGGAGAGGTAACAAAGTTATGCATCTTGTAAATTTATACCTGCTCAAGCAGAACGCTGAAATATATTTAAAAGTATAGAGAAACCTTCACCTTCGTAATACCAAAAGACTTTATACTTGGCTGCTACCAGATATCAAATAAATGAGAACCGCTGCACTTACATTTATACAAAGTTGTTACAGAAGCACAACCAGTCGTTACAAGTAGTTCTAGTAGATGTCATATAGAAGGAGATAATACAAGACTGAGTCACATCTTTCTACTCCTAGGAGAAACAGTTAGGAATTGCGTTGCCTTGCTGAATGCAGCAACCGAGCTAATCATCAAGTAACTTTTGGTAGAGAAGAATAAGATTGACTCATATCGTAAAGAATTAATCCACCATGTGTTTCACTGTTCTGAATTATGTACATCAACTGAGAAAGAAAACTGGAAGAAAACGAAGTAAAGAGAATTACCTGCGAATAAATATCTAACTTCTCCCGGAGTTTGTATAGCTTCTACGTGTATTTCTATGGTGATTCTGTGGTGTGCCGACGAAATGCATGTCGTACAGTTTTCATCGTCATCGCCAGTTGGTAAACGTCCTTGTGTTGTGGAGACTGTGTCAATGTACGTTTGTATGTAACGTGGAGATTCTTTATAATCTTATTGCATCTATCTGTCATCATGCGGTTACTCGGAAGAACCTGGGCCAGGAGGCTGCCCATAGCCTCATATCTCTGCCACCAAACTTAAACGATTACGTCAGAAAAAGCGAAGACACTTAATCTGTCACAATACAACATTGATACATCTTGAGACTCATCGATAAAGGTAAGTTTCACACTTAAGGTTTATCCATTTGGCTCTATAGAAACCTAAACATCTCAGAACAAACTATTCCACTGAAGAGAAACTACGTCAGCAACAGAAAGACTAAAACGAACATTCAACAAATGCTAACACTAACACACTAACAACCAGACAGTTAAACCAACACGCAGATACACGGACACAAAGGGCTGCTGAGCTTCTCGATCTTTAGCAGCCAATACTAAGTTGGTATTATCTACACTGTAGATCTAGGCTACAGACTTTTATAAATGGGTGCTTGCGTAGAATAGAGGGATTAAAATGGTAGGACAAGGTTACCAACGTCGAACTGATGACAACAACTAGACAAGTGCCAGTGGAACAAGAGATGAGAAGAAGACGATGGCGATGGATAGGACACACACTGAGGAAACCTGTTGATAGCATTACAAGGCAGTCCTTGTTCTGGAACCCCCAGGGCAAGAGAGGCAGAGGTAGATTAAAAAGCACTTGGAGAATAGAGCTGGAAACAGAGGTGAAAATGATGAGGAGAACGTGGAAAGAACTTGAGGTGATGGCACGTGACAGGAAGACCTGGCATGTGTTTGTTGAAGGCCTATGCTCCTTTGGGAGTGGAGGGTTATGATGATGATGAGATCTAGGCTTTTCCTGTAGCTTTTCTGCCATTTCGAAACCTGTTGAGATGAAGTCATGAGCTCCAGTTTCTCCAGCTTGGCTGTCATTCAAAGGTATCTGGTCCCAAGCTGGGAGTAAGAAGTGCGTTGCATACTGGGCATTCTCCACCATCCAAGGGTGCTCTCCAACTATGCAGAGCTAAAATACTTTTTTGTGGTTTTTTGGTGGTGTGTTCTTTTGTTGTGCGGTGTGTTGTTGTGTAGTCTAGTTGCAGTCGTCTCTATTTGAGGCTGGGGACTGTGACGGGGACACAGATTAGAATTTGGTTTAGACCTTACAGTACCCATTGTTGATTTTCAAATTGTTTTTTTTGGGGGGTTGGGGTTGTCTGTTGTTATTATTGTGTTCATTGATAGTGAATCAAACATTTCTTTGGATTGATTTTCTAATCCCGCCATCGCGCAGATACAGAAATCTGTATTTATATACTGTATATTTATTTCTTAATAAACAGAAAACTAATTAGTCGCGGATCAGAATTGTCCTCTTACCTGCACATTTGTGATTGTTGAATGTAAAAACCATTTGGTGTATCATTCCCTTACTTCATATATAAAGCTATTCATTTGTTGATAGGTGAGAAAGAGAGGGTGAGTGGAGTTGACATCTAAATAAGTCCGAGTGGCAGGGTAAAAGAGTTTTTGTCATCTTTGTACGCCTGACTCCACATTCACATTCGTAATTTTAGACTTTCTTCTATGCTCTACTCCTCACTCAGACTTTTGTCTTGTCTCAGACAGACTCATTTCGCCACTCATGACACCATCCAAGAGGGCTCTCCAACTATGCAAAGCTAAAATTCTATACTCTGGTTCTGGGCTCCCCAAAGGAATTGTCACGTCCTGCACAGAACCACTTCTCAGCTTCCCCTGCCTATCACTGGATCCACAGTGAGATCCTTCTGCATGCATTCAACCATGTCAAAGCCAAAGAATTACGCTTGGGACTCAAGTGACTTCTCCACGCTTAGTGTGCAATTCTTGGTTCTGAACAAGTTTCATCACAGAGAGAATCCCTGGAAGTGTGTGGATGATTTCAAGAGTCAATGACGATGTAATTAGCCTCACAGAGATAGGTTCACTTCCACGTACGTATATTGTAGCATTGTGCCTAGCTGGTGGTCATATAAGGATTACTCTAGTGTCACAAAGTGGCTTAAATTAGAGTCTGTCTGAGTACAGAAAACAAGATACCAGTTTTGAGAAAGTCTGAGAAGATAGATTTAGATGAGAATTACAGTGAATGTGGAAGGATGAGACTTATAGCTTCAAGTGTGAGAACCTAGAATGACTCTCCCTCGCCACTTGTGACTTATTTACTAGCTACTGTTTCACCACCTCTGACTACCAGAAAGGAGATAAGGTTACACTAAGTTATCCACAGACACCACTATACAGTCAATGCATACAAGTACAGTATAGTTAAAGATAAACTGATCCAGTGTACATTTTATAGTTTATTAAACAACAAATCAATACCACAGCAAACAACATTAACGTGCGAGTTCGCACAACCTGAAAAAAGAACAAATCGAGTGAAAGACACAATATAAATTACCACGCTCTCTTTCATACCTGCACGAAAACAACTAAGGATAAAGAAATATAATTGGCGGGGGTCTCTAAGTAAGAGCCACCACTCCTGACTACACTATTGTTACTAACTTAACACACTGTCCTTCTAAAGATTTATAAACTAAACGACTACACTATCTCAAAGGCGCTCTAGGCGGTACTGCACACATAGCTAATACACCACTAAGAAATGCTACGCTAATGGACTCTGCACCACGACCTCAGAGGCTGTCCTCTAAGTACTTCTATCTAACCCTACTGTCCCTCGCTAAACTCATCTCTCTCTCCTCTGTTTCTGTTCATTGCCTCTCTGACGCTATCGTCTTCGTCTGAGGCTCTGATGAGTTGTTTTTCGTCACGCACCTCCTCCAGTTAGCGTTTAGAAAGGTATATTATCCCTCTCTCCTTTCCCGAATACTGATGAAGGTGCCCTTGGTGAATATATCTATCTATTTGCATAAGGCTGAAGATTTTATCACTGCTGGGTGACACTCTTCAAACCGACTAGTTAACCCGCTTCGGGTTTAGGCCTACTGCATTATTGTGGCAGTATGGAAACAACACCAGGCAACGTAGCCTGTTTTGGTATTGGGCCTTTACGAGCTAAGAGCTCCGATTTAAAGACACGTCCCTGCTTAGGTATGTTTCCTCACGTCAAGAGAACTGCTAATTCTTCTCAGTGTTGAAGACGTTACTGGGCGCCAGGTACAAAGCGCGCACCCAGTTCTCTTCAATTAAACTGATGTCTCGTGCCTCTCTCTCTCCCGAGAAGGCAAAGATCGTTGTAGGCTTAGGGTTATCTACAACCTCTTCGCCGTGAATCGCTGTAAGACAAAAATAACAACATCTATACAACAATTCAAAATTACCTAATACGAGTACATAACACATTAACACCCAGGATTCATCTACACCCTCGTGTCCCCTAAATTAATAATTCTCCCCTACACACAAGACATGAAAAAGATATTTCTGCCCGTGGGTCAGACTAAATTACAGCTCCCTCTTTTCTCCTGCACAAATTACTCGCGGTCTGTTACGTTAAGCCCAGACGCGTGCTGACCTGATTCTTTTGTGTGCGTGACCTCGTAGGCGTCACAACATCGCTTCCCTGAAGCCAATGTCCTACTGTACTGAATAATTTCCCAGCCCTATTCGTATGAAAGACTGCCCCGGGAAGGTTTTAAAATTAGCAAATGTATTTAACACACTTATACTAACACCATCTAAGTTAATATTGAACCCCCCTTTTCACCCCTTGTCTTCTGACTACATTACCAAATAGCTCAAATTATTAACACACAAACCACACCCACGTATATTCACTACAATTATCATTATCAAATGCTGTTACTCAGACCTCGTTATTACATTACACATAGCTCCCGTCTAACTTAGCACCTAACCTCATACAGTTAATTATCTCAAAAACCGCCACTAATCATAGATGCTGCTAGCTTATACATAGTATAATTATAGACAAAACTTACACTACACTGGCTCTAGTTTTGTATAAGTCAGCCATTGATGGCAACTCCTGATTAATAAAAATTAAATTTAATCCCAGAAGAAAGCTTACTCTAACATGCTAAAATCCTATAGAAAAAAAACTTCCTACACAACTATTAATTTATGAACATACCCAAACTTTACAGAATCTCCCGAACCGCGCAGACTGAAATGGCGCTGGTTCACGGCATAAAATTCTTGGACTTGTGAGCGCTAGCTAAACTTTGGCGCTCAATATATATTGCTAATAGCCTGATGCAAGACAGACACGGTGAGTCATCGCGTCTGACATCATCTCACAGGACCCGCTTTTGCCCAACATTTGACCTAACATCATGCCTGCACATACATTAAATCGAACCCACCCAATCATATCATAAGCTTAACCTCTGACTCAATTATTTCTGCTCACTCGCCAAAATTATACGTAATATTCTGTAACTCTTCTGACCTATCTACCAGAATGAATCACTGGTTCCGCGTTACAACCTGGGTAGGGGAATTCTTTCATCCCCACAAATAAAGGGTTGGTGAAGGTTGTCTGAGTAATCCTAACGCCATAAAGACTAACCCAGAATTAATAAATAACGAACTCGACCGCCCTAAGAATAATTAAAGAACCAAAATAATAAAAATGAAAAAAAAAAAAAGAATGGGGCGAGTTGAAAATAAAATAACAGTAACTCATCACATCTAGATATGCCTCTGTGCATCAGATAGTGTAGAACTTGAGGCAATGGGAAAGCGGAACTGGAAATTAATCAACTGATACATGATCATGCCGAGGATAATGATGCCAATGTGTATACTGATGTTTCTGTGATCCGTGGTGAGAAATCAAGTTGGGGCTTCTCTGCTAAGGTAAAGGGCAAAATCGTCGCCGAACATAGCGGAGCGTACAAGATAACATCTTCCAGCATGAGAATACGGGTAGAAGCAGCTACTCCAGCCTTAAGGTGGTTAACTGAAACTTCATTAACAAAGGCAGTCCATGCTTCAAAATGTTCAGAATGGTTGGCTACGGCATGAATGGAAAACATTCATAGAAGCTTCGTATCTACAGGAACTGATGTGGATCTACTGTCATGCAGGGGTACACGGTAATGAGAGAGCTGACAGACTAGCATTAAGAGCACCCATAGTAAGGACGCTGGATATGGATAAGGGAGAGATACTGAGAACAATCAATGATCGTCTGCTGTTAGAGAATGACACTGCAATAGATAAATCATCAATGTTAAGACTGTTGGAATTTGGCATCAAATGTCAGGCTAGCAGATAAGGACGTATGAGAGGACACATTCGTAGTTTATACAACTAGCAAGCTACAGGAAATGTTAACATTCAAACTCTTCGACATACACAGAGGAAGATTGAGCTACTATGGGTTTGCCCGAAATGCAGTGATGTCGATTCTGTTCAACAACAAAACAACAACAACAACAATAACAATCTTGTATCAGACTATGAAATGTGATGGTACCGTTTTAAGTGGAGAAAAACAGTGGAAGGCCTCACCTTTCCTTTAACAATATCTTTATGGGACGTTACTGTATGCTTTTTCTCCCTGGTCTTCTGCTTGCGTCAGCGAGTCTCATCTTTTAAACACATTCCTGTCTGTAGTGACAAGTCATGGTATGGAAATAGGTTGGCGTTTAAATCCTTACCGTTCTGCTCTGCAATGATAACAAAAGAAAGTTCACGTGCCCGTTCCACAAATCGTGAATTTATTGTTCTTGTCATTATATCATTCAAGATATTTATTAATACATTTATCTTGACTGCAACAGACAAAGTTGAAGCGACAGATGTTGACATAAAAATAAGAACATACAAGGCAAGAGGAATTCGCATTGTACTTTGTATTTCTCTTTCAATCTGTTGCAGAGATTTTATGTTTACATCCTTTATTAATCTGTTGCGAGATTTTTCTGTGTACATTCTCTGTCGATCTGTTTCCGAGATTTTCAACGAGGCTCCTAACCAAAGAGAAATTGAGAAACAAAAGCACTGTTTTTTATGACTGTTACTATGTTTTGAAGTTACTATGGAGATTTAGGTTGTTAAATGTCATGTTTTAAGCAACATTAGCTATTTCATCAGTGTATTCTTCTGGAACACTGCAGACAGATTCAAGAACACAAGTTAAGCATAGGTTATCAATGTCTTGCTGCAATATAGAGGAGTGATGGTGACGCAGGCATTATATACCGCAGCTTCAGTCTTCATTATGAATCTGAAGTTTCCCCAAACACGTGTGATGAGGCGGGCAAAGATGGTAGCAGCTTCGCCAATGCGGCTGTCAATATTTATTTATTTTTTTGTCCAGAGGGAGTTTGTCTGTGGCAGTAGTATCGCTTAATTCGTACCGATATTTGATATTGACATACCAGATCTGATAGAAAAACATTCCCCACAGAATCTTGTATCGATCTCCTTCTTATTAGGTCTAAGCAACATAAGCTTGTGGCTTGGCATTGCCATGGTGACGCAATCAGAGAAAGTGCTAGACTTAGACAGTGGTAATTCTAAACTCTTCCTAGTTCATACATATATAAATTGCGCTCTTCTGATATTTTCAACTTTCTTTGTCAAATACCGCATAAGCACCTGGACGTATGGGGTGTATATTATAATCAAAGGCTAGCAGGGTTCGTTATAGTGCACATATGGATGGAAGGCAAAAGGTAACCATCATCGACATATCATCACAAGCTATTTTAATTCTGGACTCTCTCCATTTCTGTCTCTCTTTTCCTGACGGCATTTGTCATCGCGGTCGCTTCTTCTTCTTTTTCTTTGATCCTTAGCCGCCGACCGTCAAAGCAGTCAGTGGCCATCACGCCTCGTTGGCGTCTTGTAGTGCAACAACAAATTGATTCCACTTTGCTCGGTCGGTGGCCATCCTTCGTATAGTGCCCCGACTCTGGTTCATTCTTTGCATCTCAGAATCCACAGTCCGCCGCCAAGTTGTTTTTGGTCGGCCTCTCTTTCGTTTTCCTTCAGGGGTCCATAGCATAGCTGTTCTTGTGATGGCATCGGGGTCTCTTCTGAGGACATGGCCAACCCAGCTCCAGCGTCTGCCATCTATGATGGTGTGCATGTCCTCTTACTTGCTCCGAGTAAGCAGATCTTGGTTGGTGATGGTATTCGTCCAAAAGATTCGGAGAATTTTTCTTAGGCATGTTGTGTGAAAAGAGGACAATTTCGACATTTCCTTCTCTGTAACTCTCCAGCATTCCGGACCATAGAGAAGCACAGAAAGCGCACAGCTCTGATATAATATTAATTTTGTGCTTGTGCTGTACTGAGAGGACTTCCAGATGTTGTTTAGACTAAAAAAGGCTGTTCTTGCTTTGTTCATTCTGTTGTTGATGTCTTTGCTTGCTCCGCCGTCTGGTGTTACTATGCATCCTAGGTATGTGAAGGTGTCTGTCTGTTCCAGTTGCTGATTCCTTATTGATATAGGCTCAGGGTTGCTCACGTTAAGCGTCATGACCTCTGTCTTCTTTAGATTGATGTTCAAGCCCACCTGCTGGCTATACTTATTATGTCTATTCGTTTTTTCCTGGATGTGTTGATGTGAATGTGCTAGTAGTGCAATGTCATCTGCATATTCCAGATCTTCCAATGTAGAAAATGTAGTCCATCTTATTCCTCTTGGACTGCCCTCTGTTTTCTGGCGCATTACCCCGTCTATGACTTAAAAATAGAATGGTTGATAAGGGGCATCCTTGTCGTACTCCTGTCTTCACCTCAAAGTTTAGGCTGCTCTGCCCAACGCTACACGTAAAGTTGTCATAGAGGCTTTTTATGATTGACACTTTACAGCTTGGAATTTCATAAGCCCTCAGTATTTTCATAAACTGTCCCTATGTATACTGTCAAAATCCTTGTGAAAATCAACGAAATTAATGTACAGCTGTCTTTGCTATTCTGAGCACTGCTCTATAATGTTCCCGAGGGTAAATATATGATCTACACATCTTCTGTTCTTTCTAAATCCTGCTTGTTCTTTCCTCAGTTTGTGGTCTACTGCTTTTGAAATTCTCTGTATAATTATCCTGCCTAGTATTTTGCTGGGAACTGAGAGAAGAGTTATTCCTCTCCAATTATTGCAGTCTGCAAGACCTCCCTTCTTGGGCAATTTGACAATTATTCCTTTGTTCCACTCTGATGGTGTTGTCCCCGTTTTCCAGACTTGTGCAAATAGTGGTTCTAATAGTTCTGCTGATAGCTCAGGGTTTGTCTTAAATAGCTCTTCATTTAAGTTATCATAGCCAGGAGCTTTTCCATTCTTTAACCCTTTGATTGCTGTGATGATTTCTTCTTCTCGTGGAATGTCTGTATTAACATCTAGATCATTTTCAGCTTCAAGAACATTCAATTGTGTCTCTGGTGGTTCCTTGTTCAGAATTTCTCTGAAATGCTCTGCCAATCCTGTTTCCTGTCCCTCTGCTGTCGTGATGAGATTTCCTTGCTTATCTCTTACTAATGTAATATTGTTTGCACCTTATTTTCCGCTGATGAATTTAGTTATTTTGTATACTGTGCTTTGTTCATTTCTCAGTGCTGCCTCCTCTGTCTGTCTTGCAAGATCGTCTAGGAAATTCCTTTTGTTGGCTCGGGTTTGGCGTTTAACTTCTTTGTCCAGCTGACTGTACTGTTCGCTATTTAGTTGCTTTAACCTGGGGGACTTCGCTTCTTCATTTCCTGGAATCCCAAGCATGATTTGCTGCTTTCCTTATATATTGTTGAAATAGTGTTGAATTTCTGGTCTATATCATCAGTCAATGTCTTTTCCTGACTTTTGGCAAATTGATATCGCTTCTTTATATCAGCCGCAAAAGCCTTTCTGGTAAGAGGGGTCCTTCAATTTGCTGATGTCAAACCTTTTCTGTGTAGTTACAGTTGGTCCTGCCGTTCTTGGTTTCACTTTCAGTTTTGCTATTACTAAATGGTGATCACTTCCCACATCCGCACCTCTTCTTACCTTCACATCTTGTAATGCATGTCTCCATCTACTGTTAATCATAATGTGGTCTATCTGGCTTCTGTCCCGACCATTTGGAGATTCCCATGTTAATTTGTGAATTTCTTTGCGTGGGAAAAGTGTTCCTCCAATAACCAAGTTATTAATGCTACAGAAACTTATTAATTTATCCCCATTTTCGTTTGCTGTTCCGCTGCCGCATTTCGTCATTACTCTTTCATTATATGTACTGTGTGTTCCAACTTTCGCATTGAAGTCTCCCATTACTACGATAAGATCATATCTAGGTGTGTCTTACATTTCTTTCTGCAGTTGTTGAAAGAATTCATCCTTCACCTCATCATCGCTGTCATTCGTTGATGCGTAGCATTGTATTATTGTAGTGTTGGTGAATCTCCCTCTCAATATTATTCTTATCAGTCTGTTGTTGATGGGTTTCCATTCCAGTAATGTCCTTTCTATTCCTTTCTGTAGAATAATGGCTACACCTTCATTGTGCTGTCCATCCTCTCTTCCAGAGTAAAGTACTGTTTCTCCTGTTGCTGTTTTAACTTTTCCTGCCCCTGTCCATCTGCTCTAGCTTATCCCTAGAATGTGTAATCTATAGTTTCTCATTTCTGCTGTGACCTGTTTTAGTTTACCCGTCTCGTTCATTGTCCTGACATTCCAAAATCATATTCTTGTTTCACGAGATGGCTTAAATATTAACAATTTTCTTCATACAAGCCTTTCATCGCAACTAAGACACGTTGTCTTCATTCTAATCATTTATTCTCTTGCTTTCTCACTCGCCTGCGACGTTATTATCTAAACTTTAAAATCGAAGTTATCAAAACGTTGGAATATACACAAATTGATTTACTGCTTGCCCCCATACAGTTCCCCATCTTCAACTGCTCTATTGTGATGGTCCAACAATGGCCAAAATTTAGAGTATACATTAAGGAATTTCAAAGAATATTCTTATGTTTTAGGGAGTCCTCATAGTATGTTTCAGAAATCAAGCAGAAAGCTGAGATTATCTAAGCCGTGATGAACTTATTATCTGCCCGCCCCTTCTAATAGGATGAAGATACATTTGCTCGTTTCTACGCCCCCAACGGAATTATTCAGTGAAATATTACTTTGGTAGCTCTATGTCGTGTGGTGAGTATTGGGCAACTACGACAGTAGTTTTTGTCAGGAATAGCCTATGAGATATTAGGAAGAAAATCTCTAGAAATTGGCTCGTTAAGAAAGAATAAAGACCTATTCGAGATAGGGACAAGAAGAAGGGAATGCGAATGCTTTCCACTGGACATCCCAATATTAGAGAGTAGATTGGTTCTTCCATTATGGCTGCACGAATCTCTCCTGTCACGTAACGAGATTCCACTCTGATACGTGCAATTGGCAGTGTCGTGGGTGCTTTCTGAATAGAGACAAAGAAAGCATTGGTTTACTGTAAACTCCGGCATGTCGTACAAGGCGAAGCATATGATGTTCTGTATGGGGCTGGCAGCCTCATATTGTTGTTGTTGTTCAAAATCGACATCATTGCATACGCCAGATGTATCCTCTCATATGTTCATCCTTGTCAGTTTTACGCCTAAAACCAAACTCTAGCAATCTTAGCCTTGATGATTCATCGATTGCAGTGTCATTCTGTAATAGACAATCATTAATAGTCCTCAGTAGTTCTCCTTTGTCCATATGCAAGGCACCTACTATAGATGATCTTCAAGCTAGTCTGTCAGCTCTTTGATTACAGCGTACTCTTGCATGACCAGAACAGTAGATCCACACCAGTTCTTGAAGACTTGAGGCTTCTACGGAGGTTTTATATTCATGCCGTAGCCAACCATTTGGGATCCTCCGAAGAATGGACTGAGAGTCTGACAGAATAACTGCCTTTGTTAATGAAGTTTCAGACAACCACCTTACAACCTCAGTAGCTACCTCCATTCTTCAACTGCTACTGCTATTACTACTTCTACTGAGGAGCCGCGGTAGCATAGTGGTTAGTGCACTGGCTTCCTACCTCAGTGGTCTATGGTTCGATCCCCAGATGAGGTGGGAATTTTGTAGGCCTCAAACGGCTCCTGGGTCGACCCAGCCCCAATTGGGTACCAGAGCAACTCTGGGAAGGTTAAGGCGGCCGGCGTGATGCTGACCACATCACCCCTAGTGTGCCGATGGTCAAGAAAATATGGCCCTAACATCGTATTCCCAATATGCGTCAATGGACGTGTAACGGGATCCTTTACCTTTTTTTTTACTACTTCTACTACTTCTACTACCACTAGTATTACTACTTTTACTATTTCTACTTCTTCTACTACTACTACTACTACTACTACTACTACTACTACTACTACTACTACTACTACTACTACTACTACTACTACTACTACTACTACTACTACTACTACTACTACTACTACTACTACTACTACTATTATTATTATTATTACTACTGCTGCTGCTTCTACTACTTCTACTACTACTGCTACTTCTACTACTTCTACTTCTACTACTACTACTACTACTACTACTACTACTACTACTACTACTAATACTACTATTAATAGAGCTGTACAATAAGACTGACTTTACACTTGAGTTGAAGATTCTGTCTTTTGGTGATTCCCATGTTAATTTGATTTCCCTTGTTCTCCGTATATGTCTCAATGCAAAGAAAAGTGCTCTAGCTTCTTGTGTTCTTAATTAGATATCAATATTTTCCCCTCCAACGTTATCTATTTTGCTGCCAAGATTATATTTATGATTTTAAAATACTGTAAGGGTGCTTCTTCAAGTGCAATCTTGTTATAGTGTCCAGCATTTATTCTTATTATCTTACTCTCCTCCCTGTGTATTTTGAGACTTACTTGCTATGACGTCTCCCCAAGTATTATCATTTTGAAAAGTGAACATGCTTAATGTGGTGTTTTGTGTTTTTTAAACTTGCGATTTCTTTGTACAAAATTCTAGTTTTGCACAATACCCCTACCTTCGTGCAGTTTCTATCTATCTATCTATCTATCTATCTATCTATCTATCTATCTATCTATCTATCTATCTATCTATCTATCTATCTATCTATCTATCTATCTATCTATCTATCTATCTATCTATCTATCTATCTATCTATCTATCTATCTATCTATCTATCTATCTATCTATCTATCTATCTATCTTTCTATCTTTCTATCTACCTATCTACCTATCTACCTATCTATCTATCTATCTATCTATCTATCTATCTATCTATCTATCTATCTATCTATCTATCTGTCTGTCTGTCTGTCTGTCTGTCTGTCTGTCTGTCTGTCTGTTCCTTTGTCTCTCTTTCTCTCTCTTCCTCTCTTTCCTTTTGTTTCAGGTTCTCTCTTGATCCCTCACTAATACAATATTTATTTCACAAAGGATCCCACACACAGTCTTTTACCACACGTATAAGTTTCCGCAGTTTAACAGCAACCATGTCAGTATTGTAAAACATGATTAAAAGCATCAAAATAAGAATACAAAAAGCAAGAGGAGCTTTCATTGCCATTGGGAAAAATATGGAGAACAAGAGAAATCGAGCCCAACACGAAAATCATCATCATCATCATCAGTTGCCATCTCCACAACGAAGGTTGGCTGTAATGGATCTCCAACGTCTTCTGTCTCTTGTCTTGGTGGTGCACTCTGATAGACTCTTTCCTGTCCATCTTTTGATGTTATCTTCCCACTTATAGCGCTGTCTTCCCCTTGCACGTTTGCCTTCAACTCTCCCTTCTGTTATGGTCTTCTGCAAGGTGTTATGCCTTTTTATGTGGCCAAAGTATTTTAGCTGCCGAACTTTGACCTCCCTCATTAGTTCTCTTTTCATACCTAGATTTTCTAGGACCTCCTTATTTGTTTTCATCTCTTTCCATGAGATACGCCCCATTCTTCTATATATCCACATTTCAAGAGCCTCAATTCTTTCTTCCAAAACACGAAAATAAGAATCTTCAACACAAATGTCAAGTCAGTCGTATTGTATGGCTCTGAGACATGGAGAGCAACAAAAACAAACACCAAAAAGCTACAAACTTTTATAAACGGGTGCTTGCGTAGAATAGAAGGACTGAAATGGTATGACAAAGTCACAAATGTGGAATTGATGACAAGAACCAGACAAGTGCCAGTGGAACAAGAGTTGAGAAGACGCTGGCGATGTATAGGACACACATTTAGGAAACCTGTTGATAGCATTACAAGGCAGTCCTTGTTCCGGAATCCACAGGGAAAGAGAGGTAGAACAAAAAACACATAGAGCTGGATACAGAGGTGAAAATTATGAGGAAAACAAGGAAAGAACTTGAGTGGATGGCACGAAACGGGAAGACTTGGCATGTGTTTGTTGAAGACTTATGCTCCTCGGGGAGCTAAAGGGGATTGATTGATTGAAAGATTGAACTCTTGGAGGGTCCCTTTTATCCAGATATGTATCGGGGGATGGAAAACAGGTATAATAGAGAAAACTGAATTTGGGGACACTGAAACTCAAGCTTCATTCGCTTCATAGGCCACCGAACAGCCAATATATTCAGCATTTGCAAAGTACGGTCATCATGTATTTCATTGAGCATTTGTAAAGACTATGATCGTGAGAAGCGCATGCGTGTAGTGACAATCTCGTAATGCGGCAAAGGTCCATACTTTGTGTTTCAGATCTCTATCGATCTGATGGTAATGTCCGCAAGAAAACACTGCTGCATTTGCATTAATTTTCACGACGGCGAAGATAGAAAAACAACTAGCTCTGCTCCCTGTCAGCGATGCCATATCCATGTGGTCGTGATCAACATCATAAACTTGTTATTATGTAGATATATGAAAACTTGCTAGAATATTCATTAGGAGTTCCCGTTTATCACTCCATCACAGCGTAAAAGCGCTGTGTGAAATTCCAGTAGCGCGCTGTTGGCGCGTTCGGGCGACTTGTTTGTCAATATATTGTCTCCATTTCAAAGATAAAACACGCTTTTTCTATCGTTTAGTTTTCGGTTCACGGGATCTACTTTCAACCAGCGCGCAACAGGAACAATTAGCATTCATGGCCTTCTATATGTGCTGAGAAAGACTGAGCACCTATGGGTTTGCCCGGAGTGCAGTGATGTGATTCTGATCAACAATAACAAACCTTCCAAATGAACTACTCGTAGCATGTACACTGAGAGTTACATTGGCTTAGCGGTTAGAGCGTTTATCTCTCGACGGCGAAGTTAATGTGTACCCGGCTCGAAACTTGTAGCGCCATGCTCCAATTTCCCCAGGTGTAAATGGTTACCTGACTCTTCTCTGAGTTGGGTAAAGCATATGTAGCGAGGAAGGGATCTGGTCACCCCACCTCATAAAGCAGGGCATAGTACAGTGACGTCTCCTCTACGGCAGTCTATGTTATGGGATTACCTTTGCATTTTCAATGTGTGTTTGTAACTGTGTAGTTTTCATATTGACTAGATGTCGAAACCACTCCATTCGTTGTTGCTTTGTAAATTCCAAATACACAAAGGCTAAGGCAAATACTGAGGAAGAAAAATCTGACAAGATCAACGGCTTACTAAGTGAAACATCGAAGTGTGAGGCAGACTAGAGACGTATCAGGACATAGAAAATAATCACGGCTGCTCATCGCAGAAGAACCTGGTGTTTCGTCAGGTATATATCCCGGAGAACGTAATAGATCTTTATTACCAAGATAGTGAGAGACAGAAGAAACTGGTGTTTCGTCAGGTATATATCCCAGAGAACGTAATAGATCTTTATTACCAAGATAGTGAGAGACGGAAGAACTGGTGTTTCGTCAGGCTCGTATATCCCGGAGAAAGTAATAGATCTTTATTACTAAGATAGTGAGAGACAGAAGAAACTGGTGTTTCGTCAGGTATATATCCCGGAGAACGTAATTAGATCTTTATTACCAAGATAGTGAGAGACGGAAGAACTGGTGTTTCGTCAGGCTCGTATATCCCAGAGAACGTAATAGATCTTTATTACCAAGATAGTGAGAGACGGAAGAAACTGGTGTTTCGTGACGTACGAATAGATCTTTATTACCAAGATAGTGAGAGACAGAAGAAATAGGCGATCCGCTGCAGCCGACCTTGGATGCTAAAGATTTGAGTATATCAGATCGAGAATATTTCAAGATGACTTGGTTCAAACTTCCATTGTGATATTTCATTTTGAATGACTTTGTGATCGCTGGTACAACGAACACGAAGTGAAGAGAAATAACAGTTTCACCAGCATTGTGTATGTAGCAAAGTTAGATTTTGCTGGGGAGGTTATGATGGTATCCTAAAAGAATGAAATCCGTGTATGTATTAACCGTGTGAGGTCAAGCACATGTAGGCCCCTGACTCTATAAATGATGATGATGAATTATGTGCAGGGAACCTAACGCTACCTCCCTAGATCTCACACGGTCACTATTTTGGCTCTAGTGTCTGGTGTATGATGTACCTAGTGTCTAGGGGAGAAATGAAATGATGGTACACAACACAAAAACACTAAGTTTCTATGAGGAAGTGAATAAAAACCTGTGGTTAAGTTTTTCTTTAAATTTGATAATTTTTTGTACAATTTATTTTGCCTGTCCAGTCATATCTTTTGGACAGGTCTTTGAAAATGAGGACAAGATAGTTTACAGAAAAGATCAACTAAAAATGTGTGTCGGCAATCTTCCCAATAACTACAAAGTTAATATATGTCTTTCCTGTTGGAATGTTCACAGCTTACACTTTATTCATCTAATAGGGAGAGTCACTGTGTATGAGGGGCTGTATTATCATCATACCCCATCAACTTCCTGAGTATGATTTGAAATACCAGTGTTTATTTAAAACGAAACTGTCAGATATACCCAGGTCCTTAACATATCACCTGGGGTTTCTTGTTGAATGATAAGATAGTGTGTAGTTGCAGAAATATCGATATCACATCACACGCCCAAGCTCCTGCTGTTAGCTCTTGACAGCATACATGAATTGTCGGAGACTTCTTGGCGTTATCGTCACTCCTCAGGTTTCCTGTTACCAGCTGGCAACAGGAAATAAAACCTCACAAATCAAGAAATATAAACAAATGACGCTGACTTGCAAAGAAATGGCCTCAGTTTCTTCTGAACTGTCCAGACTGTGAATACTTATTTAGTTATTTAATTTTAAATTTATCACAGCTGTTCTCAGCGTATCTGAATGAAAAATATTGTTCAACTGGCAATGAATAGTGAAAGCTTTTTGCTAATATTTAGTAGCACTGGCCAATCGAAAGCTTGCGACTACCAGAATTCAAATGCAGTGTTTGAAAAACAAAAACAATTCCAAACATACTCTGCGTCTGGTAGTCGATTGGCCAGTCTGCTTTAGTTATGCCCAATACAAAAAGATGTTTCGTTTTGGATTACATTTTCCTACCGCTCCCCTTTCCCTATTATACTCTTTTTACCCAAGCGAATTTGAATTTCCTCAATGCCTCTCTTCTAAGCTCGCGTCCCCACTACCGTTATAAAAAAACAAGCAGGAACGACAGTCTGTCTGGTCGAGCGTCCGTAGACATTTAGTATTTTCTCAATAACTTGGCTAATACTTGGTCTACCATATTATTTAAAACAGATTCTTGCTCAGTGAACTCTAAGCTATACTACCATATGATTTTTATGGTCAGATTCATATGGTTTAGATTTTCAATTTTCGTCATAGTCAATCGTCAAATAAATATTTTACAGAAGACCGCCATCTTTCCCTCTCTTTCATCTCGCCAGCATGTATTTTTCAAATGACTAACTTGTTTTTGTGACGTCAGAGGAGGCAATAAAATTGTCTGCGTGTTTGCCTCTGTTGGCTTTGCTCCAGCGTGTATATATGCATGGCAGAATGTGTCAAGCGAAGCGGGGTGTTGGCGTGGCGGGTTAAGAATTGGCGTTAATAATTTGTATTGTATCGTGTAACACTACCAAAAAATGTAAGGATTACTACTACATTTTGCGTTAACGTTGACAGAATACGTTAATTCAGATAGCAGTTTGGCGGCATACTTCCGCAAAATCGTTAATTATAAGTCTTGGCTGCAGTGTGTATGCAGCAGATCTGGCAAAATGTTAAATGTTGGTAGTACGTTTTCGAAACCGAAACTAAAACGCGTGTTAGATTTTTACCGTGGGATCGTTCTATAGGCTTTAGCACTGCACAAAATTCAGCGCTATGCTGGCGTGTGAGAGGATAACCGTCAGACACAATAGGGCGGGTTTATTTATTATCATTTTATGACTAAAATCTTACTGAAATGAGCGATTATTCTCGCAGATTTTACTACACACCTCCCATCCTAAAACATGCAATCATTAGCAGGTTATAATCTGCGAGATAACTTAGCTCAATGAAGTCTTACGCGTTTTTCTGATCTTCATCATTATGATGTCTACTTAAAAAGTCTGCACTTACGTTCCGAGGGCCGGGAATATATTCTATCCGAAATGAGTATGGCTGCAATAATAAAGACCATCTCAATAATCTGGAATTTTAATGCTTGGCCTGTGACAGGAATACGAGTGGTGAATGATCCGTTTGGACCACAAATGTCCTGCCATATAAATAAATCTGGAATTTCTTTATAGCCCATATCAAAGCTAGACATTCCTTTTCACTTGTTGAATAATCCTTTTCCGTCTTGTCCAACTTGCGGCTTGCATAAGCGACTGGGTTCAATTCTCCATCTTGTGAGGAGGACCTTTGCAACAATGTAGCGCCTAGGTTCACATTGCTTGCGTCACTTCTCACGATAAATTCTTGATTCAAGTTAGGCAATTGCAATACTGGCCTGCTTGTAAGTTTCTCTTTTAACTCCTGGTAAGCCACTTCACACTGTGCTGACCAATTTATTGTATCAGGTTGACCTTTGCGAGTTAAATCCGTCAGAGGAGCACATATAGAGTTAAAATTTTTGATGTACTTTTGGTAGAAACCACACAACGACACGAAAGATCGCACATCTTTCTTTGTTTGTGGCCTAGGTGCTCTTTTCAATTTCTCCAGATTCTTGGGATCAGGGGTCATGCTACCCTGATGTACAGTATGTCCCAAGAATTCCAACTCTTTACAACCAATACAACATTTTGTTGGCCTAGCGGTTAAGTTAGCCTCTCTGAGTCTATCAAACAGCATATTAAAAGAGGTAACGTGTTCCTCAAATGTTTCTGTAGCAATGAGGATATCATTTAATCCATCCATAATTAGTAATTTCATACCATGGCACTCAACTACATGGGGAACAAAAGTACACATCATTCATACGAAATACATGGATTTTTCAGGGGATCCAATAATTTTCGCATCATCCTAGAAAACACACTCGGGACATTTTTCAACCCAAACGGTAACATGTTGAATTCATAATGACCTTCCGAGGTGCTAAAGGCTAAATAAGTTCGAACCTCAGGCTTTACTGGAATTTGGTAATAGCCTTTGCTAAGATCCACCTTAGAAAAATATTTTGCCTTGTTCAGCCTGGCAAAAAATTGAGTAGTATCAGGTAATGGATCCACCTGACCTTCTGTGACAACATTCAGTTTCCTGTAATCTATGCAGTCTATGTTCTCCCGATGGTTTCCGCAACAAAACCACACAGGAACTATAAGGAGACTCACTGTGAGAAATAATCCCTTCTTGTAACAAATAATCTATCTCCTCTTTCAAAGCTTTTTCCTTAGCGAAAGGAATCGAATAGGGCCTCATACAGATAGGTGCTGGGTCTAGTAGTTTCATATCACATTCCAACAAGTTTGTGTGCCCCGGTTTGTCCGTTAACACATCTGTATGTTTCTCAAGGACCTGTTGAACCTTCTCCTTCTGTCCTTTTGTCAGGTGATTACTGATCTTCACCTGGGCAAACGTTTCACTGGTTTTCAGTGGGTATTCAAATGAAGAGAGAGGGTCATTTTTCATTTCGGTTGCAATAGACAAGGCCAATAGGTGTGTTCCTTCCTGGATTTGTCTGTCCAGATATTTCTTTAAAAGGTTCACGTGAAAGATTTTTTCCTTTCCCTTTTTGTCTATCTTATAATTTGTTCTGAATACCGTTTCTAAAACTGTATATGGCCCTTGCCATCCGATCTGAAGTTTATTGTTGCTGCCTAGCAATAGAAGAAGTACCTTCTCCCCTACAGCAAGTTCCCTATCCTTCGCTTTATTATTATAATAAGCAGCATGCTTTTTCCTGGCTTGTCTCAAATTATCATTTGCCAGTTTCCAACTAGTTTTTAAACGAGTTGTCAGTTCGTTCACATATTGATAATATGAGGTAACAGTCTCCTCTGCCTTCTCATCTGTCCAGGTCCTTAACAAAGCTTCTAAAGGACCTTTTATTGGCCTCCCAAACAACAGGGTTGCGGGTGCCATTCCGGTTGAATTATGTGGTACTTCCCGGTACGCAAACAATGCGGCGGGCAAGTAGTGGTCCCACGTATCAGGTTTCTCATGTGCCAGCTTTTTCAGGATAGAAATGAGAGTCCCATTGAACCTCTCTACCTGGCCGTTCCCTTGGGGGTGATACGGACTACAGTGAAAGTGCTTGGCTTGAAACAACCTAAAAACCTTTTCTGTTAGTTTCCCCTTGAACTGTGAGCCATTATCAGTCAAGATTTGATGCGGGAATTCTAACCTTGTGAATATCGTAAGTAATGCCTCTGCCACATGTTTCGAATCAATTGATGACAGGGCTACCGCCTCTCCCCACATAGAACAAGTGTCTACTAGAGTAAGGATGTAACTGTTCCTCCTCTTGGTCCGAGTGAGAGGTCCCACAATATCCACTGCAACTCTCTCAAAAGAGTTTCCCCCTATGGGCATTTCCCCTAGTGTTGCTGGAGCAGTCCAATGCTTTGGAATTTACTCTCTGGCATTCGGGACAGAATTTTACATATCTCTTTATGTCTTCCGTTATCCCTGGCTAGAAATAATGACAAGCTATACGCTGTCCTGTTGCACTAATCCCCATGTGACCACTGAAGGGGATAGTATGACCTAACTCCATCACTTTTTCTCGATATGAACTGGGAAGGACCAGCTGACCGTGACCAGCTGAACCGGTGCCGGCCTTCCTATATAACAATTTATTCTTCATATAGAATTCTCCTTTATTAGGAGGAGTATGGCTCTTTGGGAGTTTCTTATAGCACGGCTTCAGTGACCTATCTTCAGCCTGTGCCTTTCTCATCTACTCTGGATGAGTATTTATAGGTTCATCTCCTTCCTTTCTGGATTGTGATCGGGTCTGGACTGCTGCCAAGACCACAGGTCTCTTGGGATCTCCCAAGTAGACATAACGACACCCCAATATCAGAGGGTAGATGGGTGCGTCTATCACTGCTGCTCTGATTATCCCTTCCACATAGCGAGTTTTCACTGTTATCCTTGCAATGGAAAGTTTCCTGAGTGGTAGGTCCTTGGTCGCCCCTTGTATCTCCACTGTTTCTGTGGTATACTGATCTGGGTTCACCAAGTGCGAGCACACGACAGCATCAAAATCAAACCTGTATCATAAAGGCACCTTATGGTGACATCATTACATACAACATCCTCGCAAACTGGGGGTGATAAGGTTCCTGCTGTCCAGTAGGTTTGTCCTTTACTTCCTGGTTCCCCCTTCTTATAGCAGCCAATCTAGAAGGTTTACTTTTACAAAACCTAATGTCATGTCCCTCCTTCCTACAATGTTTGCAATGCAATCTACCTTGATGAAAAGGTTTTCTTTCATCATTCCTTCTGTCATTGAAATGTGAGGTTTTATTTTTAAAATCATTTCGAGGCCTATCAAAGTTCTGCTTACCTCTGTTATCAAATTTATTATGGTTTTGAGGAGCCTTATACTGATCTACTGGTTTCTTCTTGATGCCAGCGACCTCTGCCTGGGCTGCCTGATACCTTTCAGCGACATTAATTATCTCACCCAGCCTCTCCGCGGCCTGTTCCATGAGAAATTTTCTCCTGTCTGGAGCCATGGACTATAGGCTTTAGCACTGCACAAAATTCAGCGCTATGCTGGCGTGTGAGAGGATCACCGTCAGACACAATAGGGCGGGTTTATTTATTATCATTTTATGACTAAAATCTTACTGAAATGAGCGATTATTCTCGCAGATTTTACTACAGTGTGTTTTCTTAGATGATGGTTCATAAAAGTTGCACAAAGTTTTGACAATAGAAAAATATTGAAGGACAAGGAGACAGAGGACCACAAAGTAAACAGATTTTAAACAATTGCACACCGTGGTGTGGACAGAAGTCAGCAACATACTTGATAAAAGCACTGGGGACAGAAATGTACTGAAAGGCGTGATAACCTACGCCAGATGGCATGGTGCTGGAAGAATACAAAAGCTGTGCATACCATGACTGATTTAGGCATCGCGAAGAGAAGCAGTCTTTATCCTGAGCTATTCAATAGATTGTCTTGTGATTTTTTCTCCGTAATAGGTTAATCAAAGATGGCTCTTTTGTGTCGACCGTTTTGTTAAGTTGGACCCGTGTTGTTGCCGTGGGTCTCTGATGATACGAAGAGAGAATAGAACAGCTGTTCCCCCCAGGCTGTCCAATAATATGAGGTTATGCATGGAGCTGACAACCTCATCATGTAAAGTCTAATGCTTCAGAAACCACTGTTGCAAGAACTCGAGAATACTAGATGCAGATTTCCTGCAGGGCGACATAATGCAGTGGTGGTATAAAAGCTCCATACGGAATGTCACAGGATTGCCTCCCCTGCTCTATAGTGATGGTCCAACAATGGCCAACATTTAGAGTATACATTAAGGATTTTCAAAGTATCTACCTTTGCTCAAGAAGGTTCTTATGTTTTAGGGAGTCCTCATAGTATGTTTTAGAAATCAAGCACAACGCTGAGATTATCTAAGCCGTGATAAACTTATTACCTTCTAATAGGATAAAGATAAATTTGCTCGTTTCTAATCCACCAACGGAATTATTCAGTGAAGTATTACTTTGGTAGCTCTATTGTATTATATTTTTTTATAAATAACTGATTCACACGCGAGCACTTCACTCTGTAATAATTAAATCAACTATAGGGTTTGTATTTACATATAATAAATTTAATCAGCAATTATTGCTTAACAAGAGTAAATAAATAAGTCTGTTTATGAAATTGGAAGTATGAGGTTTTCTCTCACAGAAAAAATACTAGTGAAGGTGGGATTATTAAATTTGTTTTTTGTTTGGGTGGGGAGGGGGGAGGTGGGAGGGGTGGGGGGGGGCATTGGGAGGTACTTTGCTCTGGCCTGATTTAAATCACTTAAACTGGCAGGATGTTGAGAAATGTTTGCTGACTGCTCCGTCAATCGTCGACTTCTGTGGTGAGGGCACGCCCGAGGCGTTGTTGGGAGGTAACCACTTCGATTGTCAAAGCAAGGATCGTCATAACCTGTTGAAGGCAAGCATCTAGCATTGACCACAAGCTCTTGGTCTACAGACTCGTTTCAAGCTGGTATTACACACTTGAGAAGAAACAAATATATCTGCCAAGAATCGGTTCACTGACACAGTCAGGCGCCTTCTCACTGTTAATTCTGCCGACTCTTTTCCTTTTGTCATAGTAATTTTACTCTCCTTGAGTATCAAGGTTAAACCCAGGGGATTGGATGAAAAATCATTGGTAAATCCAGTTAATCTGATGAAAATAAATGTGGCAGGACAGCGGAAAACGACTCTTGCCTAATTTAAACATGTTTAAATAGACATATAAATGTATTAAAATTTTAACAAATGTATTTACCATAATGTCATCATCATCCATTCCTTGCTCCATATGGAGCATGGGGCTACCTCTGCTTTTGAGTTCCTTGTGAAGAAACCAACACGATGCAGTCACCAGCTCTTGCAGTTTGGTTAATAAATCCAGCCGTTTTTTATGCTGAGGGTGCCAGCCTGATATAAACCAGGCATCCACAAGCCATGTGCTCATGTTAAATGCAAAAAAATATAAAAGGATAATATGTATATGTTACAACTTACCCCGTATCGGGTGAGAATTTGCACGCTTCTTGCAGAGCGAAAACTTCGGAACAATGTCAGGCCACTTGCTTTCACAGGCCGTCTTACGTCACATATCCGCGAGTTCAATGTATATGTCCATCTACGTTAGTATTTACTGGTAATTATATTTTAGTCACGGTGCACTCCTCTCAGATAAAACTCTTCGGTACATAAACTCCGACTACTCTTTCCCGATGTGTTTATGTCCCTCGGAGAACTCTTAGTGAATTATGTTGCACCGTTTGTCGTATATTTTTGATAGGGTAATTCAGATCAATTTTGGCCCAGCCTGAATAGGACTAGAACAGGTAATAGCTCAGTGAGAGATCAGGTAAAGAAATAGATTTTTCACAAATGAAATGGTGAAAGGTAAAAATCGGTCCCTGGATTTGAGAGATAATCAATCCAGCCTATCGATTACGACTGAGATTAGTAGGTCAGACAGTTTCCCTATAAATATATATAGATATATATTCAACCACTCACTTCTATACACACGCAGATACGTGACGACAATTAGACGCACATACGTGAAACCTATAACTATGGAATTAGGATCTTTTGGGACAAGCTGACCGATACACGTAAATAAAGTTTATGTAACTTTTATTTATCATAAAGAAACTACAACACAACAATATCTTTGAATATCAACATCAAATACAATGAATGAGTTAATTAAAGCGTTAGACTCGTAAGTTTAATCCTCCCTCCCTCTGTTTAGACAAGATCCCGTTAGAGCAAAGTTATTAACCCTCGAAAAGTCAAAGGTTTTTACGCTATGGTCTAAAATTCCCTCTACAGTAAAGAACAGAGTTATAAGTTAATATATTCTGAAATGAAATAAAGGAGCAGCTTTTGCAAACACTTGCATAAGCAAATACAAAATAAGTACATGGGTTATATCCAAATAGAATTATTCTTCCCCACGCTTTCTCTCGCTCTGACAAACCTGTGATCACAGATTCGGTCTCTCTTACCTACAAAGGTGCTTTCACCACATCTGGAACAATTGTTAATGGCAAACACAGCTCATCCACGATTGGTTGTTTGGTAAATCAAGCCCCAGTTTCTCGAACGACTAATTAATCAAATGTTGGGAAACGCTTGATTCACTCTTGTAAGTAGGATGCTGATAAAGGTCACTTCAATTTTTGTCCAGGTAATAAAATAATTAAGAGATCTAAATGTCACAGTGTACATTAGCTTGGAATCTTTAATCGTTACATCAAATGTCAGGTAATCAAATCGGTTCAGGATCACTCTTCTTCACAACACGTGGTCGTTATACAGGTAATGTTGATGTTAGATTTGGTAGCCCCAACAGGCTGAATGTATAAAAATTGGGAAAAGAAATCTGGATATTCTATAAATCCAGTTATAATATATTCTTAATATTATTTTGGGTGGTATTTGGTCTCTTTTTCTGGGTGTACCACGAGACAGACAAGTCACCTTGAAAAACGCGATATTATATCAGAATGTTCTTTGATAAAGTTTATTTCCAGTTTCATATGGAATGGAAGCCGCTGGTAAGGTTTTAGGGTTTGACCCAAATACTGTAAGGGAGAAAATACAAATACTTAACATAACATATTATAATTCACAATCCTATCCTTACCCCGCGTAACATAGGATATTATCCACTTCGGTTATTTAACTTAAATTAGAAACTATAAGCTTAGAGCTAGTCTAATCGTTTAAAAAAACTTCCGTGAAATAAATTCTAGTCATTTAAAAAAAATCAATCATCATGAATTAGGAATAAATACATATTTCGTCAATACTCATGATGAATCAGTGCCTTTACTTAGTTGGTTAAAATATTCTCTGACTGGTTACTAGCAGTTAATTAAATTTATTTATGACTGGAAGAGTTTATTTAGAAATTATTATTTGTTCTGCTATCCACTGTAACTCAGTAAAACTTTAGAGCTATAATACAACGGACCTAACTAGTAAATCACTCTGCACAAAAAATAACCAGTAAAATATAATTAACGATTTAAAAAGATTAAATCACACAAACTACTAATATAGTATTTACCTCAACACCGAACTACTGAGACTTTTCTCCAACGACTACTAAGAAATGCACTTATACAAGTTATTCTAGAATCGAAGCTAGAAGTCTAGAGAAATCAGTGAGGTTAGATTTCTGTGGTATATATATATATTAGAGATGAAAGGAGATAGTTAATTACCCCCCCCCCCCGAAAAACCAGACCCTACCAGATGTTTACACCTACGGTACATTCTACGTTCATTTTTCGACTTATACGTAATTCAAAGCTAACACCCAGGATCTTCGTTCTCGTTTCGATCAGATATCGGCAATGCGCTAATCAGTGTGAGTTTCTTTCGTCTCTCTGTTCGTATTCAAGCAAGCAATGTTTTTAGATCTCCCGATTCGACGTGTTTAATCACTTATCAAACGAACGGATTCAGGGAAAGGTAATAAAGATTTCTCACTAGGTTCCCAAGATCTACTTAAATTATTCAAATCTGGTCGCTGTCTGATCTCTACAACGATTTGATCTCTGGCGCTGGTGTTAGAATTACAGCTCACATTAGCTAATAGGTCTCTGGTAGACTCTCATCAAAGACTTTAACTAACCGCATTACAATGCGTGCTAAAATGAGAAAAGAGGGACAGATATCTGAGTAATAGGAGGTTTTATGTTAAACCAACAGGCGTAGGTGAAGCTAGGTAAAAGACAAATGAAGATAAAGAAAATAGATATATGAAATCAATTATCATAATCTGCCACACCGTTGTTAGATGAATTGTGCGAGATGACGAGAGTGACGTAGGCTTGGTTACTAAGATGAGGCCGTTGGATGATGTCCTTGTGTTCGGACGTGTTTTCATAGGTGTGATTTTTCTGATGAGAGTTAAAAAAATTCCAGCAGACTATATGGATCTGAAGATGAGAGTGATGTGTATCACGGAGCATGCTTAGATCTGTAGATTGGACAGACCTTTGAACTTCGGTGGCTGTTTGTTTTAGAAATAATATGTTGTGAGTGAAAGTCATCTTCTACACTACATACTCATTCTCACAACCGAAACACATCGGCGTGCTACATAACCCAATCGCAATACATAATTTTAAATAAAATAAAAAAAAAAAAAATATATATATATATATATATATATATATATATATATATATATATATATATATATATATATATATATATATATGTGTGTGTGTATATACGAGGGGCATTCAGAAAGTAATGCACCACATCGTTTTTCTCAGCTAATAATGAAGATAGAAGCATGCAATATTGCACACTTCAAATATGGCATGTGCCAATTGTGTGCACTAAATTGCACCGCAACCGGCTAAATAATACGGCTGCCTTAGACCGTTGAAATGGAGCGTGTTAGCAACTTGCGTTATAAACAGCGAATTGTGATAGAATTTCTCGTTGCAGAGAAGGAAACTGTTGTGAATATTCACAAGCGTCTATGTGATGTGTATGGAAGTTTTGCAGTCGACAGGAGTACAGTCAGTCCCAGCGAGTGACCAGCGTTCAGAGAATCAAAGAATCAGGAAGTGGAGATATGGAGCTGCTTGATCGGCCGCGCTGTGGACGTCCTGCAACAGACACCAACGCAGAAATGTTGAAATGCGCTGAGGGCATTATTCTTACTGATAGGCGAATCACTAATCAACAATTGGCCTTACAGCTGTCAGTCAGCATTGGTAGTGCAAATGCAGTTATAAAAACTCTCGGATTTTCTAAGTTTTGCGCAAGATGGGTTCCTCATAGTCTCACAAATGACCACCGATTGCAAAGGAAAGCAATTTCTTCTGAATTGTTGGAGCGTTTCAATGCTGATGGAGAGAACTTTTTGGCTAAGATCGTTACAGGTGACGAAACCTGGGCACATCATTTTGAACCTGAGACAAAAAGACAGTCAATGGAGTGGCATCATCCGCAATCACCAAGAAGAAAGAAATTCAAGACAATTCCTTCAGCTGGAAAGGTCATGATCACTGTCTTTTGGGACATTGAAGGTGTGATTCTTGTGGACGTTATGCCAAGAGGAGAGACAATCATTTCGCAAGCGTACATTAAGACATTGAAAAAACTCAATCAACGTTTTCGCAGAGTTCGGCCGCTCAAGAATCGAGCAGACCTGCTTCTCTTTCACGACAATGCGCGCCCTCACACAAGTCTGGCAACACGGGAAGCAATCACTGTTGAAGTATTTATTTGTTGTAGTCCACCACAGGGTAGCAGTGGTGATTATTGTTCACCAAAAAATGTTGAAAGTAATATTTCCACCCAGAAATGTAGAAGTGGAATTGGCCACAAAATGTTGGTGTAATATTTGGTAGTCACGAAGTGTGGTGGTAATATACTTCTGTAAACACCAGAGGATATTGAAGGCTGTATGGAAGGGTGTCTCGTGTCTGGTAGATTGTCTGATGTGTTGATAGTACATGAAGGTCCACATGGGACTACAGTACACAGGTCACAAGGACGTCACTTTGACTCACAACGAGGAAAGTCAGTAATGGTAACAGCTGGTGACGTTTCATGCATTTATTCACGACACAGGACAGTAGACGTTCATCAGCATATACAAAGTCAGTACGATCTTGACGACATATAGCATAGCAATGGTGAATAATATAATTGGTATCAATACATCAGCAAACGACTGTAGATATAATCAGGTGCTGAAACCATCATCCTTTTCTACTACAGCTGAGATATATAGATGTAGGGGAGTAAACCAACTCTCCCTTTCTGACCCCAGCAAGACAGACATATCTTCTGGAGTACATCAGGCAATGTCCTCTAAGTTCCTTTAATAGCAAAGGTGTCAAACCTTGACTGACGTGATACCGCCGGAGCACAGAGTTCAACCAACAGATAGCCCTTGGGGCATGCACCAACCCGATGCATAGAAGACAGGCTGATTCGTGAGCTGTAACTTATTAAGGCAGTAGACTCTTTCCCGCCCAGTGGGAAAGTTAGCAAGCAGCCTACAAAATGTCAATCATAACAACTGGCGACAAATAATAATCAGAAGAGCAATTACCTTTCTTCCGAAATAATCACCACAACTCACACGCCTCCAGGCGCTTAGAATCACAAAGGGGAAAATCATCTTTAGATAAACTAACAACTCGAGAGGACATCCATATTCCCCGACAAATGATCACGGACGCTGAAAACGCGTCTCACTCTGATCAGAACTCTTGTAAGACTCCTGGAACGGAAGTCTCTTTCGAGCAACTTTAAATTCGACACATGCGCAGAAGCGCTTGACCCCTGAGTTCAACTCAAATGGGCCGATGTTGGACACATACCAAGCAAAGATACTTGACCAAAACGAGCCTTATATGGTCAGAGAATAAACCTCAACTCAGGTTACAAACAATCCAAGAGCAGATGACATGTTCTAGCCATATAAGGAAACAACCAGACATGGGTCTAATAATAAACCGACGGTCAGGTTAAGACACAAGAGAAGGTAACAACAATTGTAAAATGTAACCTCCGCAAATCAAGAGTTATGCACCTTGGCTTACAAAATTAAAATGTGCAATCAAGACAGGTAAATATATATATTGCCTCAGAAAGATCTGTGTGTAACAGACTACCGCACCCCCCGGGAAAAAAATGAAACATTTTTTTTTGAATCCGAGAGCAAGATCAAACAGGCTCCTAACGCACGAATGATGCGCGAATAAACGTATCACCAAAAAATATAATGCCTAATGTGAGGCTAGCTCGACGCATGGAGCGTCAGGTGAGACTATATCTCAAATCCTTAGAGAAAGTATTTCCCTAAGTATACGTATATTCCAGGGAGGTGCCACCAACATACACCACAATGCTGGCAACATTATAATGTAATCAAAATTATATACATACAAATTTATCTGACATTAAATATATTATCATAGGATTAAACAATGGAATGTCATCAAAGCAGCAGTGTCATATCATAATATACCGTATTATTAAGATATAATCATTTAACAGTCAAACATTACATTATGTAAACATGTAATAATATTATGCCATAATGCTGTATACATAATATTATCTAAGTCGATGATCCCAGCAGACCAGGTCATAGACGACGTGGGCACATCTACAGAGTTGTTCCAAAGGTAAGTAAGTACTTCCTACTACGTCATGGTAGACACAATTTACAGCATCTCGCACACATCAATGATTTGCTACGAACATATAAATAACACAATTCTATATGATAAATGTTAGATTTTCTAATACAGTAATCAAAATACATTCTTGAATATAAATTGTGGCCATTAGAACTTTTGGCCCTTATATTGCTAACCTAGCCTTTTTCAGTTATACCAAAATCGGTAACAGAAAAAAAGGGAATCATACAGTACAATGTTATAAATTCTCATAAAGTGAGAATAGATGTGCTGATATATAATTATAGTAGAGACCTGTTATAAATCTCGATGTCTATCAGGAAATATAGGACAGAAAAGTCAAGTGGAATCATGTAGGCATCTGGACAAAATGTCTGCCATCACATTATCCGAACCTCGGATAGCTCGCAACGTGAAATGAAATGGTTGAAGAGCAATGGCATAGCGAGTGGATCTCAAGCTCTTCAAGTTTTTACTCTGAATAGCAGTAAGAGCTTTCTGGTCGGTTTCCACAATGAAATGCGCGCCCAGAAGGAATCTTTGTAACTTGAGAATTGACTAAACCATAGCCAACAATTCACAGTCTAAAACCGAGTAATTCCTCTCTGCCGCATTTAGTTTCCTAGAGATATACGTCACCGGATGGAGGTATCTGAATACTCCTGCATTAGTGCTGCCCCAATCCCAGTGGATGAGGCGTCACTTCGAAGAACAAAAGTCTTCTCAATAGTAGGTAACCTTAAGATAGGTGGAGATGAAAATAAAGTTTAAATCTGGTCCAATGATGATTGGCATTTTTGAGACCAGCGGATCAGATTAGGCGATCCTTTCTTCAACAAGGTTGAAAGAGGTGCCATAATGGAGGACAGATTCGGAATGAATCGTCCGTAAAATTGTATCAAACCTAAGAGACTACGTACTTGTTTTTTCGTCTTAGGAGCAGAAATGTTTAGTATTTTGAAGATATTGTGGTCCTCTGTCTTTAACAGACCATGACCAACCCGGTGACCAAGGAAATAAATTTCACTAAATCCTATAAAGGCTTTAGAGGGTTTTGCAGTCAAATTATACTCGCGAAGAGTAGACAGCAATTCGTATAAACCCAAATAGTGATCTTCCCAGGAATCACTGAAGAGACAGATATCGTCTAAGTATGCTATGACATCTGTACGATATGAGAGAATTCGACGCATCATGCGTACGAACGTAGAAGGGACGTTCATAAGGCCGAAAGGCATGAAATCGCATTGAAATAAACCCCTGGGTGTAGAAAAAGCAGTAAGAGGTTTGGCACGTTCGGTTAAAGGAACTTGCCAATAACCTTTCGATAAGTCGAGTTTGGTAAAGAATCTAGAATTAGAAAGTTTGTTTAGTAGCTCTTCTAATGAAGGCATAGGTTCAGCATCGAACTTCGTAACTTGGTTCAATTTGCGATAATCAACGCAAAGGCGTATGTTATTGTCTTTCTTTCGAACAATTACCATGGACGAAGAGTATGCTGAAGTGGATGGTTCAATTATTTTCAATTGTATCATTTCATCCAATTCTTTTTCGACTTGTGATTGAAAATTGATAGGTATAGGATAGGGTCTGACTCTAATAGGATTATGGTCAGTATGTATTATGTCATGTTCAATGACATGTGTGTGTCCAGGAATGTCGGTAAGGATATCCTGAAACGTGTGTAACATCGAAGAGACTTGTCGGTGTTCCTCAGAGGAAAGACTAGGAGAAACAGTAACGTTTTCCCAAGATTCCGTAGAATGAAGTGGGATCACAGGAAGAGGAAGATTGACATCTGAAAAAGTAGTTTCCTCATCCTGTATAACCGACAGGGATGAGTAATGACCATGAGGTACTGGAGAATCGTCCGTCGCCTGGAAAATAGGATTCAAATAGTCCGGTCGTTCAAAAAATTCCGTGAGCATATTTATATGGAAAGTTTTATGCTTTCCATCAATATCGACCACATAGTCGAGATCGGAAATTTTTGAGACTATCGTATACGGACCTTTCCATGCAATAAGAAGTCTGTTCTCCCTAGAAGGGAGTAGAACGAGTGCTTTGTCACCTGGACAAAGTTGTCGTAAACATCTATTCTTATTTGCAAATTGCCTTGCCTTTTCTTTAGCAAATTCAGAAGAAGTTGCTAGTTTGCATGCCTCGATGATCTTTTGCCTCAGAGCAATGACATACTCATATGAAGATTGTGTGTCATCGCTAATATTATCAGCAGTGATAAGATCGTGGAGCAAAGACATAGGGCCGCGCGGTCGCGTGCCGAAGACAAGTTCAAAAGGAGAAAACCCTGTGTGTTCATTGGGCACCTCTCTATAAGCAAAGAGAGCCGCGGGTAAAACCCTGTCCCAATCCTGAGGATGATCCTCAGTTATCTTCCCAATTAAAGTCTTGAGTGTTCTATTCAAACGCTCAACTAAACCATTCGACATGGGGTGATAAATACTGCTGAGAGACCTTTTAATATGCAGAGTCGACATTACCTGCGACATAGTGTCTGATATAAGTTGAGTACCATGGTCTGACAATATTTCTCTGGGGAATCCCAAACGAGAAAATATCAGCCAAAGAGCGTCTGCAATATCGGCAGTGGAGATGCTCTTAAGAGGGATAGCCTCTGGCCAACGTGTGCACATGTCGACACATGTAAGGATAAACTGATGTCCTCTGGCCGACTTGATCCTAAAAGGACCAATAATATCTATTGCCATTTTCTGAAACGGCCGAATAGGAATGTCTGCAGCCTGGATAGGCGCTGCATGTCGTGGTCCTCTAGATTTGACCTCTTGACATATTTTGCAAGATCGGCAGTAAATACGTATGTCCTTGCTCACAAATTGCCAAAAGAAAGCCGCAAGAACTCTCGACTTTGTACGGGAAAAACACATATGTCCAGCACATTGCGAGTCATGAGCATGTTGCAATATCTGTAATCTCATACTCTTAGGCCCAAGAATTTGTGAATGTGCTGACGCCGTCGAGTCTTGTACCATACGCACAAGTACGCCGTTCTTCATAGTAATCCAAGATTTTCGATTTGTATTCTGATTTGGATCACCTTTTTTTGCTAGACTGAAGAATTTTTTAAAAGAAGGATCTTCTTCTTGCAATTTTATAAATGAGTCACGTGAAATAACCAAGTGACTATCTTGGCTATGTACTTCATTATTATCAGTTAATGAAGTTTGAGGTATCTGACGAGCCTGTGCTCTTGTGACCACAGCATTGGTAGCTTGAATATTTTGTTCTTCCCAAGCAGCAATTTGCTGCGGAGTACATTCCCTAACTCCGTGAATACGACCGATAATAAGATCCGCAATAGGGTTTGGTAGAAGACACGCGTGCACATCTCCCGTAAAAAAAAGGGAGTAGCAATGTGAATTATGGCAGTAGGATACTTTTCCAAAGTGCCACCAAATGTGACACATTTGATCACTTTTCCTGTGGCACAGGATGGATCTACAAGAGATTGCTTAACTCCGATAGTAGTGCATCCAGAATCAAAAAGGACTGAGACTGGATTATTATTTACTAGACCTTTATGTAGGATAAGAGATCCTCTCCCGTCATGCGCAACTGCAGCAGGAAGAGCGGGAAGAGGGTGACCACAGCTCAAGGTAGTTACAGTAGTCGGTTCGAACAAAGTAGTGCATTGGGGGCATTCATTTGCTCTCTTAAAGTCAAAGGCAGAACATGAGACAGCGCTAGAGTTTTTATTATCATCAACCTGTTTACAGGCTCCCTGAGATTCTTGCTGTACAGCGTTTGCTTGCTGATATCTCTTTTTTGTGTTGAGATCTACCACGACTATTATTGCCTCTGAAATTATCATTGTATTCTCTATTGTAACTGTTATCCTGGTTTGAATCCCAGTTTCCATAGTTATCATTATCCTTTCCATATTGATGAGAACATCTATGAGTTTGGTATAGAGGTCTCCGCGAAGAATAGTTTTGACAACCTCTATTATTATAAATTCTTCTAAAATGTCTATAATTATTGGGTACAGAATAACGAGGACTGTCAGCCCGTCTCCAGTTCTTCGAAGAAGAACCGCTATGTGATTGATTGCCCTGATTCTGAGCATAATTACGGTTACTTTTCTTGTCAACATTTTGTTGAGTACCCTGAAATTTACGGAAGAGGTTTGGGCCATATGGTGCTGCCGAAGCAACTGGCAAACCTTCTTTCACTTTAGAGTTGCTAATGGTTACATGAGGGTGCGCAGTGACATACTGGCAACAATATTCTTCCATTTCTTTTATGTTTTTAGGCTTACGCTCATGAAGGAAAGCAAGAAAAGACTCATTGACAGAAGACATAACTTTGTCTCTAAGTAGTAAGTCCATAAGTGCTTCAAATGTATGTTCTGTCTTAGATAGCTCAACCCAACGTGAAAACGTGAGACGTATTTTTGCAATAAATTCAGAGAATTCTACCCCAGTTTCTGGCAACATATTTTTAAATTGAAGTCGATAGCCGTCTTCGTTAAGTTGGAATGTTTTTAATAAGGCCGCCCTGACAACCTCATAATTGTTCTTGTCAGGCTCATCTACCATGCTTAGCATACTCAGAGCTTCACCTTTAAGTATATTCGACAATTGATCAACATATAGTGATTTATCTATATTATGTGTTTTACATGACCGTTCAAATCTGTCCAGATAGAACGTTATATCGTCACTGGAAGCATTGAAAGCTGGTAGCTTAATCTTGAAAGTACTAGCATTAGACTTATCAGAAGATGACACCTTATTTGCATCATTAGCATTACCCATGTTCATCAACTTTAACTTCTCTAACTCCAAAGCTAAGAGTTTTTCTTCGTGCTCCATTTTTGCTTTTTCTTTTCTCTCTTCAGCCTCTCTTTGTAATTTCCTCTCTTCAGCCTCTATTTCTAGTCTTTTATTTTCAGCCTCTTTTTGTAGTCTTTTATTTTCAGCCTCTTTTACTAGTCTTTTATTTTCAGCCTCTCTTTCTAACTTTTTCTCTACAGCCTCAGCTACTCTTTTTTGTTTTTCCATTTCCATCTGGAATCTCCTTTGCTCCACCTGCATCTGCAATTTTAAATTCTCAGCTTCTGCTTTCTTTTGTTCAGCTTCTATTTCCATTCTCTTTTCTTCCGACTTTAATGCCTTGTCATATTGAGTAGTCGCATATTCTTCCAACTTATCACCAGTCTTGCCAAGGGATTTCCCTTGCTCAATAAAGTACTCAAGTGTAGACATAATGTCTAATAATATGAGTCCAAAACCTGAAATAATAAATTATCTTATTCTAACCTTAATGGTAACAAGTCTTAAATAAAGCACTTGTATAATCACAGTATTCATTCATAACCCTCCACTCCCAAAGGAGCATAGGCCTTCAACAAACACATGCCAAGTCCTCCTGTCACGTGCCATCATCTCAAGTTCTTTCCATGTTCTCCTCATCATTTTCACCTCTGTTTCCAACTCTCTTCTCCATGTACTTCTTGGTCTTCCTCTGCCTCTCTTGCCCTGGGGGTTCCAAAACAAGGACTGCCTTGTAATGCTATCAACAGGTTTCCTCAGTGTGTGTCCTATCCATCGCCATCGTCTTCTTCTCATCTCTTGTTCCACTGGCACTTGTCCAGTTCTTGTCATCAGTTCCACATTGGTAACCTTGTCATACCATTTTAATCCCTCTATTCTACGCAAGCACCCATTTATGAAAGTCTGTAGCTTTTTGGTTGTTGTCTTTGTTGTTCTCCATGTCTCCGAGCCATACAATAGGACTGACTTCACATTTGAGTTGAAGATTCTTATTTTCGTGTTGGATCCTATTTCTCTTGATCTCCATATATTTCCCAATGCAATGAAAGCTCCTCTTGCTTTTTGTATTCTTATTTTGATATCGCTGTCTGTCCCTCCAACTTTGTCTATATTACTGCCAAGATATGTGTATGATTCTACATCTTGTATTGGCGTTTCTTCAAGTTCAACCCTGTTTTCATTACCTGCATTTATTCGCATTATTTTTGTCTTTTCCCTGTGTATTTTCAGACCCAATTGCTGTGACCTCTCATCGAGTGTTTTCAATTTGTCCTGCATCTGATTACGGTTATGGGACAGGAGAGCCAAATCATCAGCAAAATCCAGATCATCCAACTGCTTAGTCAGAGTCCACTGGATTCCATTTCTGTTGTGTGTTGTCGATGATCTCATAACCCAATCTATTGCCAGCAAGAAAAGAAATGGAGACAAGAGGCATCCCTGTCGCACTCCTGTTCTTATCCCAAATGGTTCTGTAAGCTGTCCTTCATGAAGAACTCTGCACGTCATGTCTTCATAGGTTTTCTTTATTAAATTAATGATTTTCAGGGGAACTCCATAATGCCTCATCAATTTCCAAAGTGATTCTCTGTCCACACTGTCAAATGCTTTTTCGTAGTCCACAAATCCGATGTATAGTGGTGAATTCCATTCCAGACTTTGTTCAACTATTATTCTCAAAGTGGCTATCTGGTCTGTACATGATCTGTTTTGTCGAAAACCTGCTTGTTCATCTCTCAATTTCTTGTCTATGGACTCCTTTAATCTCTCAAGGATAATCCTGTTCAATACCTTTCCTGGCACTGATAGTAACATTATTCCTCTATAATTTGTGCACTCTTGTAGATTTCCCTTCTTAGGCAACTTAACCAGATATCCTTCCTTCCATTCTGCTGGTATCTCTTCTTTTTCCCAGACTTTACCAAGTAATTTATATAACATCTCTGTAGCCGTGTCGATATCTGCTTTGATGGCCTCTGCTGGAATGCTATCAGGTCCAGACGCTTTTCCATCTCTTAGAAGCTTTATGGCTTTCTTTATTTCTTCCTTCGTTGGTCTTTCACCGTTAATTTGTAGCTCTTCTTCTGCTGGCTGGATGTCCGGCGGGTTTTGTGGAGCTGGTCTATTGAGAAGGTCCCCAAAATATTCTGTCCACCTCTTCATTTGCTCTTGTATATTGCTGAGCAGTTTCCCATTCTTATCTTTTATGAGGCAACTTGTTTGCTTGTATTTCCCTGTTAGCTTCTTTGTGCTGCTATACAGTTCTCTCATATTTCCTTTGGCTGCAGCATCTTCTGCCTCTCTTGCCAACTCCTCAATATACTTCCTCTTGTCTCTTTTGATACTTCTTTTTACTTCTTTGTTTGCTTCTGTGTACACTTCTTGAGCCTTGGCTTTGGAACTTCTGGTTTTGCTTGTGTTTAACTCTGCTTTCTTGTTTTTTCTATCTTTTATCTTATTGATGGTTTCTGTTGTTATCCATGCTTTTTGTTGTCTTTCCCTTTTCCCCAGTATTTCTTCACATGTCTCCTTCCATACCGTTTTGACCTGCTGCCAATAGTCTTCTGTATTCTCTACATCTTCCAACTGTTGGAGCACTTGGAATTTGTTGGATACTGTGACCGCAAATTTGTCTCTTGTTTCTTGATTTCTTAGCTGTCCTACATTAAACTGTTGTCTATAATTTTGCATTGTTGCATATCTCTTGAGTTTCATTTTTACTTTGGCTATCAGAAGATGGTGATCTGATGCCACATCTGCTCCTCTATATACCTTTACATCCTGCAATGATGATCTACACTTATTCTTTATGCATATATGATCGATCTGATTTTCTGTTCTATGGTCTGGTGATATCCATGTTGCCTTGTGTATTCTCTTATGTGGAAACATGCTTCCTCCTATAGCCAGTTGATTTGAAGCACAGAAGTTTGCGAATTGTTCTCCATTTTCATTCATTACTCCTAGCCCATGTTTTCCCATGACTTCTTCAAATCCAGTATTGACTGTACCTATCTTTGCATTCATGTCACCCATCAAAATTGTGATGTCTCTTCTTTTTACTTTATCCATAATTTCCTGTAGTTTAGTATAAAATGCTTCTTTCACAGACTCTTCTTTGTCATTAGTTGGTGCATAACATTGGATGACATTGACATGAATTTTCTTTTTAGCTGTTTTGAAAATAGCTGTTATTATTCTGGGTCCCACAGCTTCCCATTCAATGAGTGCTTTCTGTGCTTCTTTAGATAACATAAGAGCTACCCCTTCACTGTGGTGTGAACTTTCGTCTTCGTGTCCTGAGGACAGCACCAATTCACCTGTGATGAGTTTCTTCCTGTCTACCCCCTTCCACTTTGTTTCACACATTCCCAGAACCTCGATTTTGTATTCCCTCATTTCTGCTGCTACTTGTGCCACTTTCCCTTGTTCGTTCAATGTCCGAACATTCCAGGTACCAAATCTGGAAGTTCTCCTAGAAGAAAGAAGGTTAGTCAGCAACACAGACTCCTTTCGGCTTTCTCTGTGTTGCATCATACGCCTCCCCGCGAGAGGACCTTCCCCTGTCTTGGATGGCTGTGTTTTATTTTCTTTATTTGACTTGTCCATATTTGTTGAATCACAGTATATGATCCCAATATCTGTGGGAGACAAGTCTTTTGCAAAAGAACTTGTATAATCAACTGTATTATAATAACACCACCAGTCGATTCTTTATCATAAGTGCACTACACAGCTAATAGTGCATGACCAAATATGTCTATCAATAGTGCATGACTAAATATATCTATTAATAGCGTATGTCAACAAACAATATAGACAAAGGACAATCATAAGAGACAATATGAAAACATTCGCAGAAATCAACTAAATCAACAAGAAAAACTAAAGAAAAAAAATATCACAGAGCCTGTGACGATAACTGCGAAAACAAATCAAACAAAACAAATGACGTCACAGTGTATAAATATAAAGTTGTATAAACTAAACAATAGAAAGAGGAGACTCACAAATACAAACAAATCAATTCAAAACTAAAGAACAGAAAAAATATTACAAAAAACGACGAAGAAAAAAAGCACACCTCGTCACAACTAAACAAATATAGCAACTATTGTCGCTAGCAAATTTCGCTATGGGAAATTTGCGTAGTCCCTAAACAAAACGCTCTCAATAGAAAACCTCTGTCATGTGGTATATTCTAAAGGAGTCACCGCCCAACCTGAATCCCGCTGAAATATAAACACATATAAATATACAAATAACATATAAACAAAGTAACATGTAACATATAAACATATAACAAAAAGGATATGAAAACACAGAAGGCTCAGTTAACACAACATAAGGGCACAGTTTACAAACAAAATAACCACTTATCTTATGTTAATCCTATCGTCAACACGGCAAAGAACAGGTGGTAATCAGCATTCTAAAGATAGATGATCCAACGCTGATCAAACATCTGGACTTGCATCACAAAACTGTAACGACGACGGACACGGAACTTGACCTTCTGATAGAGTAAAGCAGTAACTTGATGCAATCGGTACTTGACCTTCTTAAAGCAGTTACTCGATTGTATCGGCACTTGACCTTCTTATGTTGAACACTGCAAAGTCGGCAATCTATCAGGCAGCGCCGGGTACTTTCAGCTTACAAGTACAGTACACATATTACTCTGACACGTCACAATGTTGATTGCAGGGAAACTGTGTAATATGCTGACCTAGTTCTCTTGAAGGCATGAGGCGAGAACAGATCACCGAAACTTGACCTCCGAATGATGAATGGGTTATGGACCCCGTAAGTGCTGGTTACCAGACGAAACCAGCTGGCCACCAAAAATGTTGAAGTATTTATTTGTTGTAGTCCACCACAAGCTAGCAGTGGTGATTATTGTTCACCAAAAAATGTTGAAAGTAACATTGGCCACCCAGAAATGTAGAAGTGGAATTGGCCACAAAATGTTGGTGTAATATTTGGTAGTCACCAAGTGTGGTGGTAATATACTTCTGTAGACACCAGAGGATGTTGAAGGCTGTATGGAAGGGTGTCTCGTGTCTGGTAGGTTGTCTGATATGTTGATAGTACATGAAGGTTCACACAGTACTACAGTACACAAGTCACAAGGACGTCACTTTGACTCACAACGAGGAAAGTCAGTAATGGTAACAGCTGGTGACGTTTCATGCATTTATTCACAACACAGGACAGTAGACGTTCATCAGCATATACAAAGTCAGTACGATCTTGACGACATATAGCATAGCAATGGTGAATAATATAATTGGTATCAATACATCAGCAAACGACTGTAGATATAATCAGGTGCTGAAACCATCATCCTTTTCTACTACAGCTGAGATATATAGATGTAGGGGAGTAAACCAACTCTCCCTTTCTGACCCCAGCAAGACAGACATATCTTCTGGAGTACATCAGGCAATGTCCTCTAAGTTCCTTTAATAGCAAAGGTGTCAAACCTTGACTGACGTGATACCGCCGGAGCACAGAGTTCAACCAACAGATAGCCCTTGGGGCATGCACCAACCCGATTCATAGAAGGAGGCTGATTCGTGAGCTGTAACTTATTAAGGCAGTAGACTCTTTCCCGCCCAGTGGGAAAGTTAGCAAGCAGCCTACAAAATGTCAATCATAACAACTGGCGACAAATAATAATCAGAAGAGCAATTACCTTTCTTCCGAAATAATCACCACAACTCACACGCCTCCAGGCGCTTAGAATCACAAAGGGGAAAATCATCTTTAGATAAACTAACAACTCGAGAGGACATCCATATTCCCCGACAAATGATCACGGACGCTGAAAACGCGTCTCACTCTGATCAGAACTCTTGTAAGACTCCTGGAACGGAAGTCTCTTTCGAGCAACTTTAAATTCGACACATGCGCAGAAGCGCTTGACGCCTGAGTTCAACTCAAATGGGCCGATGTTGGACACATACCAAGCAAAGATACTTGACCAAAACGAGCCTTATATGGTCAGAGAATAAACCTCAACTCAGGTTACAAACATTCCAAGAACAGATAACATATTCTAGCCATATAAGGAAACAACCAGACATGGGTCTAATAATAAACCGATGGTCAGGTTAAGACACAAGAGAAGGTAACAACAATTGTAAAATGTAACCTCCGCAAATCAAGAGTTATGCACCTTGGCTTACAAAATTAAAGTGTGCAATCAAGACAGGTAAATATATATATTGCCTCAGAAAGATCTGTGCGCCCTCACACAAGTCTGGCAACACGAGAAGCAATCACCAAATTGGGTTGGACTGTACTACCCCATCCACCCTATAGTCCCGATTTGGCACCCTCTGATTTTCATCTATTTGGTCCATTTAAAGATGCACTCCGTGGGACAAGGTTTGAAGATGATGAAGGAGGGATTCATGCAGCGAAGAAATGGCTACATGATCAAGACAAAATCTGGTACGGGCTAGGAATACATACACTTGTTTCGCGCTGGCATAAAGCCGTACAAGTTGATGGGATTATGTTGAGTAAGACCAATGTTTACATGACATATCCATGTATATTGTGTATACATTTCATGCTTTTTGTCACTTAGTTCTCTCTTTCCATTTGTTTTAGTTTATGTGTCCCTGACGAAGGGCTTGTGACCGTAACGTAGGAAATTAGCTTTTATATTTTGTCCTAGTAAATCCATATTACCCGTGTTTGTTTGCCTCACCGTTTGCTAAAGTGAAAGGGCGTAGTGGAATAAAAATGAAGCGAAACTTAACTACCACAGACTGCATTCAGCGCACACAAAATAATATTGTTTTTATGCATGCCCACCTCTGTGATCGAGACACAATGCAAACTTTGCAGCACTTAAATCAAATTCACTGACAATACACAGGAAAACACGCCCATGGTTAAAAGTCTTTCTCCCCTTGGGTCTTGTATTTTATATTCGCCATTAAGAAAGATTTAACAACTCTTGCAAGCCGGAATTTTTTCATCAGTTTTGCCAGAATTATTTTTGTTCCTTAAAGCAGTACCTTTATCAATTCTAAAGTTCCTGAGTTATTACACAACAAAGAAACACATATTATACATCACAGTAAAGATAAATGAATGTAGAATTAGAATATGAAGGATTTTTAGTGATATTCTACATATAGTATTCAGTTATGAGTCATAACGAAAATACGGAACAAATTTCACGGAACACAAAAGTGACGTTCCCAACGTCGTTTTGGCTTCTAGGGGTTTTGCGGATGTACGCTACCAGCGTCGTTCCGGCATTTAAGATAATGGCTGTTAACTATTGGCCTCATCAGAACATGACATTTATACAATATTATTGTGACCACACAAAAATTACATTCCTCTAAATTACGGAATATCCTCTTTATCATCTATACCTTATTGTTTGAGCCGAACTATGTTTTATTTCTCCGCAGTCAGTGAGTTAATTATGCTAGCTGTCTTCGTAACGTTTGTTGGTGAGAATATATCATTAACATATCTGAGGAAGAATGTATAAGTGTCGGTAATCTACTGCTATTTATGGATCAGTCTGTCTCAGACGGCATTGTTCATCTACATTATTTCTTTATGTTCATGTCAGAACAGAAGAAAAGAAAACATATATCTAGCTTGATGAAAAATGTATTAAGACAAACAGTATATTAGATATGTGTATGTGCGTATTATATATATATATATATATATATATATATATATATATATATATATATAAATATATATATATATATATAATATATATATATATATATCTTCTTTGATCCTTAGCCGCCGACCGTCAAATATATATATATATATATATATATTATATATATATATATATATATATATATATATATATATATATATATATATATATATATATATATATATATATATATATATATATATATATATATATGTATATATATGCGACAGGGGCTAGGTGTGGTTGAGGCGAACTTATGTCGACGTGGCTACCTCACACCGAAGACCCATGCACTAAGAACATTTTATTAAGGATCGTTTGACAGGGGTTGCAATTATTGGTTGTTTGCAACCATCTCGGCAGCAGACTTAGAAATTCAAGCAACACAAAGCCTTATATAGAACAATTTATATTATAGAAGAATTTAATTCTACCGAACAGATAATTAGCCATGCCCTGTGTTATTGTTGATTAGAATCGACATCACTGCACTCAGTGCAAACCCATAGGTGCTTAGTTTCCTTCAGCAAATGTCGAAGGGTATGATTGCTAATTGCTTCTGTAGCGCACTGGTTGTATTCACGACAAATGCGTCCTATTATACGCCCATCCCTGCTAGTCTTACGTTTGATGCCAAATTCCAACTGTCTTAGCCTTGTTGAGTAGTGTAGTTCTCTAACAGACGATCATCAGTTGTCCTTAGTATCTCGCCCTTATCCATATCCAGTGTCCATACTGTGGGTGCTCTTGAAGCCACTCTCTCAGCTCTCTCATTGCCGCGTACCATTGCATGACCAGGACAGTGGATCTAAACCAGTTCCAGAATATTCGAGCCATTAATTTTGGACGTTCCGAAGCATGGGTTGTGTAGTTCCCGGGAGTCTAAGTCCTAGCCATGTTCTTGCTTGAGCTAGACTTCAGATCTCAACAGCTTGTTCTCTCCGCGACTGGCGTTAGGAATGACAAAGAATTTCAACTGATGCAGCTAGCCTGGGCACTTCTCTTCTCTGATTGGCTGCTATTCCATCAGCGGCATTACTAGTTTTCTATTTTTAGATCATGACCAACGTTACAATGGCGGTCAGAACGCTAGGCTGCAGCACAAAGACGAAAATGACCAAAATGGTGCTGTCATATATATATATATATATATATATATATATATATATATATATATATATATATATATATATATATATATATATATATATATATATATATATATATATATATATAATGTGTGTGTGTGTGCGTGCCCCCTGGAAACATACATACAAATACATATTATAATTGTATGTATGTATGCGCGCATTATATATGTACGTAGTATGTATGTGTAAGTATGTTTGAATGTATGTATGTATAGTACCACTAAACCTTCAATGTCCATGCACTCACATGGATACACATGATGCGTATGCATGGAGGCATATCTGGAGTCATCCTCATATGACCACACCACCAGCTATGTACAATGCTTTAGTATGTAGGTTTGCATTTGAACTTGTCTGTGATTCTAATTATACGCTCATTGACTTTTGAAATAATCCAAACACTTCCAGGAATTCCCAATGTCATAAAACATATTGAGAACCCAATATTGCACACTAAGTTTGGAGGAGTCACTTGAGCCCTAGACGTAACCCTGGCTATTACTTGGTTGCCTGCATGAAAGGGATCTCACTATGGACCCATGATAGGCACGGGGTAGATGACATGTTGCTCAGTGTAGTACATGGCGATTCCATGAGAGAGCCTAGAACCAGAGCACAGTTTTTTAGCTTTGCATATTTAGAGAGCCTACCCCCCCCCCCCCACCCCAACCCCCTTTTGATGGCGGGGAAAGAACAGTATGCCACGTGATTCTTTCTCCTAGCTTGGTGTCGTGAATTTAGATAGGTTTGAAAAGATATTTATGGTCCCGCCTGAGTAGAGTGGATGGTGATAGTACGTGAGAAGTAAAGGTGTGAGAATAGATTTCACGAGTGAATAGTTAAGGAGAAGATCTGTCTCTGGAATGCGTAGTTTCTCTAGTCCAGCCTATCTATACGACTATCTTTTAGTATAAGACAATCTTGCACCTCCCTATATCTAGAAATATAAGTTTAACTAAACACACACACACACAGTTATGTGACAACAAGCCACACAAACGTGAAAAACTATGGTAAACTGGGTATGGGTCTGACCAACACAGAAAGTTAACATCGAATATCTAAAAAAAGAGATCAAATATATCAGAATTCATACATAGAAAATTAGCAGAATACATGTGCCTTCCCCCTTATTGAGAAAAAAAGAACCTAACGAGTTAATAACCCCCAAAGGTCAAAGGTCAGCACTATGTTACAGCATAGACAGTAAAGAAAAGAACAAAGTTCCTACTGAAGCTATCCAGTAAATAAACAATATTTAAGCAGAACTCAGATAATAACATATTCCTGTAATAAAGAAAATGTTCTCTCTCTCTCTCTCTCTCTCTCTCTCTCTCTCTCTCTCTCTCTGACATACGTGGCCACTCAATCACGCTTCTTACCCTATTCTTGGTGAAGAAAATCTCTTGGACATATAATCCATGCATATATAGTTTCCAATGTTTTTATCTTCCAAATTTGGCCCCAGTCCCTCTTTCCAATAATTAAATTTTAGACGGGGAACGCCTAATTATGTGGTTGATTCCTGGATAGACAAATGTCATCTCGAATAGTTAATGTAGAAACTCTTAGATCTGGTTTTCACAGTAAACAGTAGGGATACATCTGGTTGCTAAAACTGTAAATTATGATGATGATGATTATTCCTATCGGCTGACTCTGGGGTTAGTGCCGATTTTGAAACAGCGTATCTTGCTGGATAAATCCGATGCTACGCCTGTCAAAAGTCAGATAGTACCGTTATTTGTAGTACGCTACAGTGGGCTGATAAAATTGAATAAATATTTTCTGGTGTTTATAGTCCAGTTAAATTTAATATTTAAAAATGTTAATTTGTCTCTTAGGCCGGTCCTGTTCACCGCTGAACTTGGAGACGCGTAAGCCACGAAGAAGACAACATTAATCCAATCAGTAAATGGAGAAAGGATCAAAGTAGACCACAATAGACCAAAATAGACCAAAATAGACCAAAATATAGACCAAAATAGACCGCTGGTCGCCGCTTGATCAGGTCTGCTAGAATAAAGAAACATTATGAAAAAATGCTACTATTATCTCTCTCTCTCTCTCTCTCTCTCTCTCTCTCTCTCTCTCTATATATATATATATATATATATATATATATATATATATGTATATATATATATATATATATACCGGGAAGGGGACGAGACGATCTTTTATCCTCTCCATCAGTCCTGATTAAAGTTAAAAGGCACACGGTGTCTCTTGCCTGTCCTATCGCGCGTCGCTTAGCGGGTACAGGTTCGGTTGAGGCATGCAGCCTTTCCCCCCTACTGCTCCGGTCAACGATCAGCGCACAATGTCAATTATATTTAATTATCCCTACGCGCACTTAACAAATATCGCCTGTCATTAACAGTTATTAGATTGTCGGCATATGTTTGTTTAGTCGTATGATATCAACACTAGTCACTTATATAATTGCACCAATGAAATATAAACGTAAATTCTATGGTCCACCATCAGTCACGCCTAGCATATTACTTCAGTCAGCTAAACCGTATCTTCTTGTGTGAGAACGCGGGTGATGGAATTACATTAAACTGAACAACTGGCAAGAAATATCAACGCGTTATTTTATTTCACTAGTTTTAACGCTAGGAAATCACAGTGAATTATAATGGTAAAACTTAACACATTTTAACACTTAAGCACAAATTACCAGAAAATCCGAATGAAATCCCCACGAATGCTATTGACGCATCTACCACAGTGGTTCTAGACGACGTGTTTAGATTATTCAAAATTCTGAGCAACAACTGATAACTGGTTTGAGAAGACGCAGTTTACATACATTATTGTTATCTGTTCTCTAGAGGATGCAAATTTTTACACTACAGTGCATAGCAGAAAAAGTCTGAACAGACTACCCAAGATAAAAGGTTTTATGGTCGCTCTGTTTCAGCGTATTAATCGCCAACAGAGACTTAAACTGGGTAATGGGTTTCTTTAGATTTCCCCCGTTTCTGGAGATCAAAGATTTGTCTCCCCCCTGTATGTACGAACATCACATGATCTCTCGGGAAAATATTTCTGCCCGGGCGTCTACTTCAAAGAGATCCGGTGTTTCCACGTGTGTCTGTCTGATATCTGATGATTGACAGATCAGCTCGCGTGAGAAACTCACGTAAACAAACCGGGTTCGCTCCCCGTTATGACTGGCAGGTCGCGGACGATGGTAATATTCTCCGACTTTCGCACTGCATTTCTTGGTACCGGGTTTGCCTTCCCTCTTCGATCATTACTCTCTCTGCCAGACTGCACTGATGCAGCTTGTTTCCAGGACCACCACTTGGAGGTGGAGTAGGGTCTTGGTCAGCCCTGGTTCTCTGACCCTGACGCAAGCAGTCAAGCTATGAGTCACTGACTGCATTCATTTCTCTTGATGCGTCTTCGGTCCCTACAGAGTATATAATACCAAGGACTCTTCAAATTCGTATTGGCTACAAAAGTGCGAGAAGGTCGTCATCCCTAAACAACAACATTGTTTGCTTATTAAACTGAGAATAGATGAACAGTATTACGATCAATAAAAAAAGGCACAACGCGTTACACTTAGTTTTGATGTTACTTTAAAATGTCGACTTCTATGTGGTCATATTTTTTTATGAGGGGGATTTTATATGCTAGTTTGTCAAGCATGCAGTATGAGTTCAGTGACATCAAGAGAAAATATGCATGAACAAATGAACATTCTCAACAGTAGGTATACTAGAATAAGAGAAATACTTGAGTTTTTGCGTATTATGAGAAACTAGTTACACACAAGTTGTGAAAGTGGATAAGTAGTTGATAGCTGATCATGTGACATTTCAGGTGTTATGGTCAAATGATAAATTCACGGGAAATTTAAAGTAGAGAAGAGATACACGTGAGTGCTCCCTTACTCGCTGCAGAGAAAATACGACTGATGTTTGAATTAATTGTATTTCTCCATTTATGGACGTAAACCTTCTAAAAAGCTAAATCAGCATCAATTTATATGATGATTAAAAAAAATATGTTGCAAAGTGACTCAAATATTTGTGATCATTAAAACATTGACCCCCACCAAATACAGGAAACGTGTCCCATATTGCTGATAAAAAAAATGAAGAAAGATGTTTGATATATATTCGGAACAGGCCCCCTATAACGTTTCCGGAATCTCTGAAGAGACAAACAAAGATGAAGGCTACTGCTGGCTTAGACATGTCTAATAATGCCTCTCATGTGAAGTTGTACAACCTCAGTATGTCAAACTAGTTGCTAGAAAAACCACCGCTGACGGAGCATGTGCTCTGATTAGGACTTTTTTTTTGTGTGCTAGCCGGTAGCATGGTAGCTGAATGTTATGTTAGGAGACAGAAAACAATCCTATATATAAAATCTCAGCTTTTTCTGTCAGTGCATAACGCTAAGGGATGGAACTTTGTTCGAAGGTTATACTTTAATTGTGTTCTTTCCCTTATATTTACTCTCCCGAAAATAGTACACTTACCAAAGAAGAATGCGCAAATGACGGTGTGCACAAAAATATATTTTAAAAAGTATGATCCCGTATACACATATTGGGATCCTCACTGCTCCTACGTAGTTCATGTACTGTGGTGATGCACAGTGGTTTTGTTTTTTTTATACTTTTCAATAACTAAATTGGTAGTTTTGAATTTAATTCCCGTCTTATAACGGGCTTTTACAATAGTAAGATGATAATAATACTTCACGTCAAATACATTGTGTGAACACGTGGATTCATTTTTTTTTCCGTTCGGCTCCTTACGGAGCATGCAGCCACCACTGGACCTGGTCCCACGGGAAGTCTACACAAAAGTAGTTACATATTCTTGTATCGGTGGTATCTGTGCCAATTCTTTTTTAATCATAATGAGATTATGAGACCCATGCAATACTTCACATCAGTAGCCTTGTACGACATGCCTAAGGACACTGTAGTCATATTCGTATTTATCTCACAGAGACTGCGGTGATCAACACGGGACAACAGGGGGCTTGCCCCATTGATATTTCCGATACATGTTAATACATGCAATTTTCTGCAAAAAAAAAAGAGTTTATTAAAGATTATGCCGGAGCGTGAATGCGCACTTGCTGAATTAATAATTATTCATCACTTTATAATATTATAAAGTTGTGCTCATCACCCATAATTTACGATAATAGGCTAGCTGCAGTCGTCGCTCAATTCTCCGTAAGTAGTACAAAAGTAAATGACGATGATAATGAATTCACGCTAATATTTGTGGTGTGTGCTTGAAGACTGAATTAGTAAGTTTTGAACGTATTCAAACCGCCAATTGCTTAATTAGTTGCGTAATGTCTGATATCTATGACTTGGATATGTGTCGCGATGGCCAAGAGGTTGTGGATTTAAAGCCATTCAGCAGTCACGTGTAGAGTGTTCGTCTGTCTGTCTGTCCTGCCTGCTTATATGTCTGCATGTTTGTCTGTCCTTCCTGCCTGTCTTTCTGTCTGCCTCTCTTGCCTACCTGTGTCTTGCCTGCCTGTACGTCTCTCTTGCCAGCCTCCGTGCCTGTCTGTATGTCTGTCGGTCCTTTCTGCCTGCTTGTCTTTCTCTTTGTCTCTCTTGCCTGTATGTCTGTCTTTCTTGCCTGCCTATCAGTCTGTCTTATCTGTCTGCATGCCTGTCTGAGTGTCGTCGTTCTGTTTTTCTGAAGGTCTGTCTGTCTCTTTACAGCTAACTTGGTTTGTCTATTTACATATCTAAATTTTGCTGTCTAGTTCTGTCTGATCTGTCTGTTAAAGCGTCTGGCTGTCATTATGCTTAGTCGTTTCACTTCTATCCTGGTGTGTAAAGGTTTGCCAGAGACAGAGCGCCGTACTGTCGACTTTTTTCTTTTTGGCCTGGTTCCAATCTAACCCTCGGCCCTTCCGAGAGTGTCTAATATTGTCCTCCCAGCGAACTCTGGGTCGTCCTGGAGATCTGGATCACTGGCTCCTGGTTTCGCATATTTGTCGGGGTGGCCGATCCTCTCCTATTCGGGGTCATTATAACTATATATCATTTGACTGTATGCTATATCTATCTTTTTAAACATTTTCGTAATAAAGTCATTTGTCACTGTTACTTTTAAAATCCTGTTATATCATCATCATCATCACTTTCCTTTTCGCTTCCTATGGAGCCTAGAGCCTCGAATGCAGCTCCCCCTCCCCCATCCCACTGGCAGGAAGCTAGCACACTGCATTCACAAACGGCGGTTTCTGCAACATTTTGATGTACATTATAATGTTGCCAACCCCATGTACACTCTCAGTTATTCTTGGTTTTACATTAAATGTAGCTGTTACGTGTCTTTTTAGATTGTTAATGTTAATATTTAATAACAGGGTGGTTCCTGTGGCCAAGATGCCGTCTAGGGTAGTCAATCTCTCAGACACCGCAACCAGCCCACACCACTCAGAATTATTTGAGTCACAACTGACGAAGTGGACAATATTCAATTTATTTCAGACTGCACGCAGCTCCATACAATAGTTCTGGCCAACATATAATGGCAGATAATGTGCAGTAGACGAAATACCGTAGGCAGTCAGTCCATGTCAGGAAGGCTGTCCTTTTGTTCTCAATATGATTTATATCTTTTAACACACTCGACGCATCAAAAGTGATGAATGCAGTAAGCGACCCATAGCTTGACTGTCTGCGTCAGCGTCAGCGAACCAGAGCTGACCAAGACCCTACTCCACCTCCACGTGGTGGTCCTGGAAACAGGCTGCATCACTGCAGTGTGGCTGAAGAGTAGGGATCGAAGAAGGAAGGCAAATCCGGTCCCAAAAAAATTCCGTGCGGAAGTCAGATGTGTCGGCCGAAAGGCGCAAATACCACATCTTCCCTGTAAACGGACACAACGGAACCAACGTCCTTTTCAGGACGAACGCGGAAGAAGAAGAAGAAGAATATATCTCTTAACACTCGACACTGAGCAATTATACTTCTTGTCAATACTGATGACTAGATAACTAGATACATCTCACCAAAGATCTTGATGTATTAGTGATAACATAACTCCATTATAAACACTTCAACACTAAGGAGCTCAAACACATACGTCCACTCGCCATGACACACAATCGTACAATGCCGCGCATTTCTGCTCCTCTAGTTTCACGTGAGCCAGTCAAGCATATCGGCTTAACGTCACTCACCGACTTTATCGGCGATCCGTCTAAAATAAACAAACCAGGAGCCCTGTTGAGCTAACTATATAATAGGCACAATGGTTATGAACTTTAATCATAACAGTAGCTTTACTGTCATCATCATCAGGTGCCATTTCCACATCGAAGGTTGGCTGCAATAGATCTCCGTCTTCTGTCTCTTATCTTGATGGCCAAAGTTGATATGGAAGCTTATCATTGTATTTTAAAATTTTTGTATCACATTAGATTTTAGATATATCTGAAGTAGATCCTGAGATATAGAACTTTAAAGTTCACTTTTAAGAATGGTAATCGTTTTTTTTTTCTTCAAAATGTTACAACATTATTTGCAATAAATCAAAATTGTGATAAGAAATCAAACATCGGATCTGAAAAAAGTGTTATTATCAATGGAAAGTATTTTTGTCCCAAGTTTCATATTGATTAACTAAACATACACAAGTTATATGAACTTTAGTAACACAAAACATGGTTCTGAGAAAATCATGATTTTTCTTCGAAGGAAAAGCGCAATTGCTTATGAAAAAAATGTAATTATCAAAATAAACCTACTTTGAATGTGTTCTGACAAATGATATGGACATATTTAGATTTAGGAGAATATAGATTATACTAATGAGGACAACTCCTCTTGTAATTGTTGTGCTATTTTGACTTAAAATTCTCTATTACTTCCTCTCTTAATGGGAACAAGACGTGTTGGCTAAGTGCGAGATTTATAGGTTGATTCGTAGCTCTTATAAATGTCTACACGTTAATAGTATGCTGTATTAAAACTAATAAATTAGTGTTTAAATAAAGTGAAGTGATGATACCCAAGAGACACGATAGAGATAATTAGAATAGTAGAACGTGCTTACATACGGGATTGACTGTCGTCGAGTCAATTAGAGCCTCTAAATCTAGACAGATGAGATCATTTCATGGAACTATATTTTATAAATATCAGAGGCTTTGTCTTTGGACGTTACGTAATGACTGGCAAAACGAGTACAGGGCTAGTCTAACTTTTTTCGGCCTTTTTAACAAGGGATAGATAGATAGGCAAGATTAAATTAGATCAGACAGACAGATAACTAAGTAGGTAGGTATGTAGGTAGGCATGCAGACAGACACGTATGTAGGAGGTAGTCAGTCAGACAGACATATAGAAAGTCAGACAGACAGAGAGACAGACAGATAGATAGACAGATAGATAGATGGTCAGATAGATATGGATGGATAGATAGATAGACAGACAGATAGACAGAAGATAGATAGATAGATAGATAGATAGATAGATAGATAGATAGATAGATAGATAGATAGATAGATAGATAGATAGATAGATAGATAGATAGATAGATAGATAGACAGAATAACAGACAGACAGACAGATAGATAGATAGATAGATAGATAGATAGATAGATAGATAGATAGATAGATAGATAGATAGATAGATAGATAGATAGATAGATAGATAGATAGATAGATAGATAGACAGGCAGGCAGGCAGACAGACAGATTGACATGCAGAAAGATAGATAGATAGATAGATAGATAGATAGATAGATAGATAGATAGATAGATAGATAGATAGATAGATAGATAGATAGATAGATAGATAGATAGATAGATAGATAGATAGATAGATGGCACCTTCTAGTAAGTTTACAATACAGTAGTTAGTTTTGTTTTTCTTTCATGGCTGTATTTAAGCCTCCTGCAGCCTAATTACTTTACTTTCTTCAGCTTTCTCTTTTATTTATTTTATTCATATATCTCATACTTTTATTGCTACTTTTTGGTTTGTTTGTTTTTTTGCCACTTTTTCTCTGTTACGCTATCCATGCTAACGTTTGTATTAACACTTCCTCTTCCGAGCAACTGAAATCTTCGCATTGAAATCGGTTGCAATTATCACACCTCTTCATTTTCGTTTCTTTCGCCCTTTTATTTCTCTACCTTAAGCCTCCAGTTTTTTTTTTTATCCCTTCCCTCTTTCTCGCTATCACTTTCTCTCTCACGAAAAGAAACAGCAGATTCCATTCTGTGCCACTCCCGTCTTTGTGTTATCTCGAAACCTCCTTTAGAGATTATTTCAACACAGGCAATGACTTCAGCCAAGAAGCTACGCTCTCTCATGTTTCTATTCAAACAGCAGCCGAGACATATTTCAGTAGCGGCAGATAGTGTTAGCGGTTCATCAACCTGGTAATGGATCGTCCTGACATCTTATCTTGTAAAACACGTGTGTCATTTGCCGAGGAATCAACGAAACTGATAGTTGTGTCCTGGCTGTTTGTGATGAGCTAAGATTCTCACAGGTCAAATCAGATGTGTAGTGCATTCTCAAGTTATAATGGTACTACTAAGTTAGACTAACTTCGATGTCCTTACCTACCGCAAGGGAGAAAGAGTGAAAACTCGTAACCTAGGGGATTGGAAAAGTCAGTCTTTTCTAGATCAGCGCTTCTTAATTATGGTCCACGGAACCCGGAATGGAATCTTAAGTTTGAAGACATAACCTACAATTTCAAATGAAACATTTATAATTTCAAATGAAACATGTATAACCTAGAATTTCAATTGAAACATTTATATCCTGAAATTTTAAATGAAACATTTATAAACTGAAATTTAAAATGAAACATTTATAATTATGCATTTATGAATTTAAATTTTACAAGACGGCGTCCGAATCCTTAATCGGATAATACTAAGGGTCATAGGTACAAACTATATTAGGAAGCCCTGCTCCACATGAAGATTTCACAACCTTGAAACACTCAAAGAGTTGTTTTGTAAGGCAGAGAAAGAACAACAGAAAGAAAGTGAAAACCTACTGGCAGGAACGATGTGGCGGGTATTCCGCCGAACAATGCCGATCTGTGTCAGTTTGGCGTTGTAGGATTTATTAAGAAATGCCCTGTTAAGTTGTGTTGAGCATACACAAGAAGGTATTGTATTTCTTGGAGATTTCTGTCAAAGAGTTAGTCTGCGTGCCTGATAAATCAGGAGCGGCATGAATTAGAGTTGCCAGTTTGGCTTTTGAACGCCATATTTCAGGGGATTTAAGAAAAAATGTGTGTTTTGGATCTATTTTTTAACATGTTTAAATGTGTTGTATGTTAGAATGTATAACTTTAAAGGCAAGAAAAGTGCTCTCATCGTAGATCTACTGGCATTTTAGCACACATACACACATATAAACATGCTTGTATATCTTGGTTCGTATTTTTTTTCTAATTGACAGGACAAATAAAATTTCAACTGAATATCGAGGTTTAATTCAGGCGCGAGACTATGGGAGAAAACAGGCTTAATTTGATTGGGGAGGAAATCGCAAGATGCTGTCAAAATCTGGATCGGTTTAGCGTCGTGTGGGGCGTGAACCATGTCCGTTTGGAGCAACTCTGTTTGGTCTAGTTTGAAAGACATGTCTATTCACTGTCTGCCAATCAATGTTGGTGTTTCTACGAGGGACGGTCAAAAAGTAATGCCTCCTATGTTTTATGTATGTAAATACTGCATCGGTGTGCAATTTGTAAATTTAGCAGACTCCATAAACACTCTTCTGCACTGTATAGCAATACCAACCTGTTTCAATAACAGGTAGTACCACTGTAACAGTTTAAAAATGGCTGCCAAAGACGTTCAGTTAAAACACGTTATGTCATAGCATTCCTCAATGCTGAAGCCGAGACCCCAATTCGCATCCACGAACGTTTGAAGAATGTTAGCACTGTCCGACGTTGGGTACATCGTTGTGACGAAGCTAAAGTAGGTCACTCCTCAATGGCTGACGCAAAGCTGAATGGCATCACACAACATCGCCGACAAGAAAAAAATTCAAAAGTTCACCATCTGTAGGGAAAGTTATGGCCTCTGTGTTTTGGGATGAGAAGGGTGTGATTACCACTGAAAGAAGATCTTCGCGGACATCACTTTGAGGACACCGAGACCCTTAAACGCGCCGTACGCCAGTGGTTTAGGAAAAAGGACACACATTTTTACCGTGCGGGGATACATGCCATTGTGAGAAGATGGACAAAAACTGTAACAAATAACGGAGACACATTGAGAAATAAATTTTTGAAGTTCAGACTTGGGGCTACATTTCAACGTGAATTTTATCTGTTTTCTTGTCTATTGAATAAAATTAAAAATTACGAGGCATTACTTTTTGACCGTCCCTCGTATCTCCTTCTTCTTCAAGTAGCATGACTAATGGCGAAGGCAATCATGTTTATCGACAACTTCCCGCCTGTAGTACTTATTCATCAATTCATTAGTTGACTTCTGTCCATGCCATGATGTCAAACTGTCCTGTATTATCTCTCGTTGACAATCTCACATCTTTTCCCTTCAGTCTTTTCTACTATCACAATATATTCCAGTTTTCGTGTTCTCATAACATGCCAAAGAAAGTGTATTGCTTCTTTCTAACATGGGAAATGAACTTCCTTTGCGCATTGGCCTCTTTCTGGACATCCTCATTACTATTTTTAGCTAGCCATTGTATTTTTAATATTCTTCTGTAAAACCACATCAGTAGTATGTTATGTACGCTACGGGTAGTATTCAGGCGTTGAGCGTGACTTTTTATATAGTAAAATACTCCGATCGATGCAAGCGTTGGATTTCAGGCGGAGCGTCAGGCGTTGAGCGTGACTTTTTATCTAGCAATATATTTTAGCCGGGGTGACTTACTCTGACGATCATGCGCATATTATATAACAATAAATTTGTTCGATAATGGCGGCATGTTGTTTATACAAAATATTTAGACAATATATATATAAAATATTTAAAAAGCGACAATGACGAAAAATATAAAAAATCAATAATGGCGGGTTAGTAGGTTACTAAGGGGGTTTTCGAAGCGAGTAGGGGCTTTTTGTGCTGGCGAGGGTGGCGACGCATGGGTGTAATGTAGCGCGCGGGTGTAGGTTAGGGGATTTTTTGGTGTGAATGTTGGGTGTGTTTATTAGACATATATATATGTATATATATATATATATATAATATATATATATATATATATATATATATAATATATATATATATATATATATAATATATATATATATATATATATATATGTATATATATATATATATATGTATATATATGTATATAAATATATATATATATATATATGTATATATATATATATATATATATATATATATATATATATACACACATATATATATATATATATATATATATATATATATATATATATATATATACATATTTATATATATATATATATATATATATATATATATATATATATACATATATATATATATATATATATATATATATATATATATATAATATTATATATATATATATATATATATATATATATATATATATATATATATATATATATATATATATAGATATATATATATATAATATATTATATATATAATTCAGCTTGTTCTCCAATGATTTATATATATATATACAGTACTTTGCAAAAAAAATGGCAGTCATATTTTCGCGACGCAGCACACTCATAGAAGCAAATAATAATAAAAACTGTATGTCCAGAGGAAGATTGGTATCTCCCCTATCTATTAACAGTGGTTTGAGTACAATATTAAGTTGCCTTCTCCAGCAAGGCAAGCCTGGATGCGGCGAGGCATACTTCCCACAAGTGTTTGTAGGTAATTGTGAGTCAGACTGTCCCAGTATTTTTCAGCTTCCTTCTTCAATTGTTCAACGTCTCTGAGTCCACTCTTTTTTAAATGATTCTTGAGTTATGCCCAAACGTTTTCAATTGTGTTTAGGTCGGGACTGTTGCTGGGCCACTTTAGCACTATCACATTCTTCTCTTGCAGCCATGCTTTGGTGGTATGAGTTGTATGCTTTGGGTCATTGTCATGTTGAAATGTGCACCCACCGGGGTACATGACCTGCATAAGTGGCAGAAGGTGTCCCTCTAGTATGTCGATGTACCTTTCTTTCTTGAGAATTCCTGTGAAAACACACAGTGGGGTGGCACCTCTTGCTGAAACCCCTCCCCAAAGATGGAATTTCTGGGTATGTTTCGGTCGCTGGTACACAGGCGTTACAGAGTCTTTCGTCCAAATATTTATTTGAGCAGGATAAGGCCAAACAGAACATTCATCTGAAAAAATCACATTGTCCCATGACAATTTTTGGTGTTCGTGGCACCAGTTCAAGCGCATCTGTTTGTGAGTCTCTGTGAGCAATGATGACGAAATTACCCGCTTTTTTTTGTGTAATTCATCCTGTGTAGCTCCCGGTTGACAGTAGCATTAGATACCTCTGGGCTTCCCAACTCGATCATGCGCTGCCGTATGTTTTCTACACTCTTCATTGGCCCAGCCCGAACGATTTGGGCGAGACGCCGATGGTCCTTTGTGTCCAAAATTCTTGGCCTCCCACTACCTTCTTTTCGCTCGATTCCATTACCTGCTTTTAATTTACTTACAACTCTGTAGACAGTCCGCTCAGGAATGTTCAAGGTTTTAGAAATGTTGGAACATGTTTGATTTCCTTCATTCCAAAGCTGTGAAATTAACATACACTTTGACTTTGTATCCATTTTCTGCCACTAGCATTAGAAATTGTCGTCTGCTCTATTATCAAGGGACTTTACTCTACGCTAATTTTTTTTTACTTTTGGTAGTGTTTGCTCACTTCAGTGGAGTGCAAATTTGGGGCAGAACATGCATATTTAATTAGATTTCAGCTTATGTAGCTGAGCAATATGACTGCCATTTTTTTTGCAAAGTACTGTATATATATATATATATATATATATATATATATATATATATATATATATATATATATATATATATATATATATATATATATATATATATATATATATATATATATATATATATATATATATATATATATATATATATTATATATATATATATAATAGCCCCTTCAGTCATAACTGACTATGGGAATGCGCCCCTGAGGTGACAGCCCTCAACTGCTTATTTTCCTGGAGCTCCTTTCGACGTTTTCTCCTCACCTCTGCTTCTTGTGTGAGCCTCTCTTCGCCCAATCTGAGGTGGCGCCGTAAATAGCATCGCCACTTAGTGCGATCGGCAGCTTCATTCTCCCATGTTGCTGGATCCATGTCCAGTGCCCTCATATCTCTCTTGCACACATCTTTGAACCTCAGCTGTGGTCGCCCAACTGTTCTCTTGCCATCTGCTAATTGTCCGTAGAAGATATCTTTTGGGATGCGACCATCTTCCATGCGGCGAACATGGCCAAGCCAGCGAAGTCTGCGTTGTCTAAGAAGCGTATACATACTTTGAAGGCCAGCACGTGACAACACCTCGACATTTGTCACTTTATCTTTCCACGAGATGCCGAGGATGCGGCGTAGACACCGCAAATGGAAGGTATTGAGCCTTCTTTCTTGCTTAGCATAGGTCGTCCAGGTCTCGCTGCCATATAGGAGTGTGCTGGTGACGCAGGCATTATATACCGCAGCTTTGGTCTTCATTGTGAGTTTAGAGTTTCCCCAAACACGCGATGTGAGGCGGGCAAAGGTAGCTGCAGCTTTGCCAATGCGGCTGTCGATTTCTGTATCCAGTGAGAGTTTGTCATTGATGGTAGACCCTAGGTATGTGAAGTGGTGCACCACTGCCAATTCATAGTTATCGATAGTGATAACTGGTGCAGCACCCACATCCTGACTCAGCACATTCGTTTTCTTTAGACTTATTGTGAGGCCAAAGTCCTTGCATGCTTTAGTGAAGCGATTCATCAAGCTCTGAAGCTCCTGTTGGCTTTGAGTGACGACTGCAGCATCGTCAGCGAACAACAAGTCTCTTATAGTGACCCTTCTGATTTTTGTTTTTGCCTTCAGCCTTGAAAGATTAAACAGACGGCCATCTGACCTAGTGTGAAGGCATATTCCTTCAGTTGCATCTCTGAATGCATGTTTCAAGAGAAAGGCAAAGAAGATTCCGAAGAGGGTCGGAGCCAGAACACAGCCTTGTTTAACGCCACTTCGTATATCAAAGGGCTGTGACGTGCTTCCAGCATATTGGACTGTTCCCTTCATGCCGTCATGGAATGACTTTATCATTTCCAGCATTTTAGGAGGGCAGCCTATTTTCAGGAGGATTTTAAAGAGTCCATCCCTACTAACCAGGTCGAATGCTTTTGTGAGGTCTATAAAGGCGATATATAATGGTCTTTTCTGCTCTCTTGATTTTTCCTGAAGCTGGCGGAGAGAGAAGATCATGTCTGTTGTTGATCTGCCAGCTCGGAATCCACACTGTGACTCTGGATATATGCGCTCAGCTAACTTGTGTAGTCGCATTAAGATGACTTTGGGAAAAACCTTACCAACAATACTAAGAAGAGAGATGCCTCTGTAGTTATTGCAATCACTTCTGTCTCCTTTATTTTTATACAGTGTTACAATCTTGGCATCTCGCATGTCTTGAGGAATAGTTGTCTCTTCCCAGCACTGGCATAGCATCCTATGCAGGGGATGTAATAGCGTGCTCTTACAGCATTTGATTAAATCAGGAGGAATCCCATCACTGCCTGGTGCTTTGCCAGAGGCCAAGCTATCAATGGCCTTGCTGAGTTCCTCTAATGTTGGTTCGGCATCCAGCTCCTCCATAGTTGGCAGACTGTTGACACCATCAAGGGCTGCAGGCGTAACGGTATTGTCTCTAGCGTAAAGCTCAGAGTAGTGCTCGACCCACCTCTCCATCTGCTTACCCTTATCGGTTAGCTTCTCTCCGCTGATGGTTTTTAGCGGTGCCGTCTTACTTTTATGGGGGCCAAGTGCTTTCTTTATACCGTCATACATTTGTCTAATGTTGCCTGTTTGCGCTGCGATCTGGATGCTCTCACTGAGCTGGAGCCAGTAGTCATTTGCACAGCGTCGAGCAGTTTGTTGAACTTTGCTTCTCGTAGCCCTCAGGATCTGTAGGGTTCTGGCACTCGGTGAACGTTTGTATTCATTCATAGCACTGCGCTTAGCTTCAATGACAGGTGCCATCACATCTGATGAAGCACTTATATATACTATATATATATATATATATATATATATATATATAGTATATATATATATATATATATATATATATATATATATAGTATATATATATATATATATATATATATATATATATATATATATATATATATATATATATATATATACATAAAATATAAAAAATTGATAATGACGGAAAATAATTTAAAAAATCGATAATGGTTGGTTAGTAGGTTACTAAGGGAGTTTTTTAAGCGAGTGCAGTCTTTTTGTGCTGTCGTGGGTGACGAAGCATGGGTGTGTACATTTTGGGGTGTAGCAGGCGAGTGTGCCAGCATTGAGAGGTGGGCGTGAAGTGTTAGAGACTTGCCTATACTAAGATCAGCATCTAAAGGTGGGAGTGAAGTGTTAGAGACTTGACTAGGACCAGCGTCGAGAGGTGTGAGTGAAGTGTTAGAGACTACACCAGGGACAGCAGCGAGACGTAGGAGTGAAGTGTTAGAGACGTCACTATACAATGGACAGCCTTTAGAGGTGGGAGTGAAGTGTTAGAGACGTCACTATACCAGGTCAAGCATCAAGAGGTGGGAGTGACGTATATGTGGTGTAGCTGGCGGATGTAGGTTAGGGGGGATTTTTTGTGTGATGTTGGGTGTGTTATTTAGACATATATATATACAATATGTATATAAAAATATAAAAAATCGATAATGGCGAGTAGGTTACTATGGGGGTTTGAAGCGAGTGGAGTCTTTTTGTGCTGGCGAGGGGAACGACGCATGGGTGTGTACAATTTGAGGTGTAGCCGGTGGTTGTGTGTATGAGTCAGGAGTGAAGTGTTAGAGACTTCCTATACCATGGACAGCATCTAGAGGTGGGAGTGAAGTGCTAGAGACTTGATTATACGAGGACCAGCATCGAGAGGTGTGAGTGACGTGCTAGAGACTATACCAGGTCTAGCATCAAGAGGTGGGAGTGAAGCGTTAGAGACTTTACTAGGGACAACATGTAGAGGTGGGAGTTAAGTGTTAGAGACGTCACTATACCAGGTCCAGCATCGAGAAGTGGGAGTGACGTAAATGTGGTGCATCTGGCGGGTGTAGGTTAGGGGGGATTTGTGAGTGATATTGGGTGTGTTATTTAGACATATATAATACAATATATATATATATATATATATATATATATATATATATATATATATATGTATATATATATATATATATATATATATATATATAATATAAAAAAGTCGATAATTGCGAGTAGGTTACTAAGGGGGTTTGAAGCGATTGGATTTTTTTTTTGTGCTGGCGAGGGGGACGACGCATGGGTGTGTACAATCTGGGGTGTAGCAGGTGGTTGTGTGTATGACTCACGAGTGAAGTGTTAGAGACTTGCCTATACTAGGGCTAGCATCTAGAGATGGGAGTGAAGTGTTAGAAACTTGCCTATACCAGGTCCAGCAACGAGAGGTGGGGGTGAAGTGTTAGAACCTGTACTAGGACCAGCATCGAGAGGTGGGAGTGAAAGAGACGTTTCACTATACTAGGACCAACGCCTAGAGGTGGGAGTAAAGTGTTAGAGACTTGACTATACCATTTTTTGTGTAGGTATTTTAATTGTTATGTGTTGTTGTATTGTGTGTTGGTGTGTTTGTTTATACATATATACATACAATACATAAAAAATATTTAAAAATCGATAATGACGGAAAATATAAAAAATCGATAATGGTTGGTTAGTAGGTCACTAAAGGGGTTTTTGTAGCGAGTGGAGTGTTTTTGTGCTGGCGCGGGTGACGACGCATGGGTGAGTACATTTTGGGGTGTAACAAGCGAATGTGCCAGCATTGAGAGGTGGGAGTGAAGCGTTAGAGACTACACCAGGGACAGCAGCGAGAGGTGGGAAGTGATGTGTTAGAGACGTCACTATACCAGGTCCAGCATCGAGAGGTGTGTGTAAAGTGTTATAGAATTGGCTATAACAGGTCCAGCAGCTAGAGGTGGGAGTGAAGTGTTAGAGACCTGACTATACCAGGTCTAGCATCTAGAAGTGGTAGTGAATTGTTAGAGACCTGCCTATGCTAGGTTTAACATCTAGAGGTGCGAATGTAGTGTTAGAGTTCTAGAGGTCCGAGTGAAAGAGACGTGTCACTATACTAGGACCAGCGCCTAGAGGTGGGAGTGAAGTGTTAGAGACTTGACTATACTTTTTTTGTGTAGGTATTTTAATTGTTATGTGTTGTTGTATTGTGCGTTGATGTGCTTGTTTATACATATATACATACAATATATATAAAAATATTAAAAAATCGATAATGGCGGGCTAGTAGGTTACTAAGGGCTGTTTTAAGTGAGAGTGTGGGGGGTTATTGATTTTGACTGGTTGGGATGATGACTCATAGAGTTGTTGAGGTGCAGCGCTGGAGTAAGACAATGTAAAAGCGGTGGAGTATAGGTGGTATTGCTTTTGTTCTTGTCTGGTAATTTTGTGTGTAGGTACTGTAATTATTGTGTGGTGTAGTGTAACTTGTGGGTTTGGGTTTTTGGGTGGTTGTGTTGTGTATGAGTCGGCCTTGTGTTGGCGAGTACAGATAAAAGACTAGCTTATTGTGATGTTTATTGAGACCATTAGTACATTTTTTCCGCCCCGCGTTTGTTGTGTAATGAGAACCTCCCAAATAAAGTGTGTTTGTCTGGTGGTTTGTGTGCAGGTATTGATGTGAATTACAACTAATTGGTGTTAGCTTTCTTGGTTTGATAGTCCTTTTCACAGTGTAAAAGCACTATTGGTTATTTGTAGTGTTAAATAGTTTTGTTAAGCCATTATTTCTATAATATTTAGGGGCCAGCTCGACGCTGTATAAACGCTAGATGTATATTTATCAGATCACCGAAGACGGGTGCGCATGCGAGCATAACTTGACACGTCAAAATTAAAACTTTACATGAGCGCTTAGATCATGATTTTTCACTGTCATTTTTAAAGAGGTCACACCGCAGACTTGTGTAGATTGACCAATTATTGTAGAGGTAGTGTATTCTTAAGCAATAACAGGAGATTTTTTATGTATTTCATGAAAGTTTAGGTATAGGTACACTATCCAACAGTGATCTCATCAGTACGCTGTAATGTATGTGGATGTGTTGTAGTCTTGTTACAAACAACAAGCTGATTTAGACGTAGCTTTAACATTTTTATTGGAAGGAGTTGTACGTTTACCCTCTTACCCGAACATAACAACCGGTTTGTTCCAAAACCTTCATGCAACTATGTTGCTACTTGACTTGAGAAGAAGGAATTTTTATAAGCACTCACTAAGTGAATTCCCTTTTTCCTACCAGCTATAGAATAAAGAGGAAAATATAAAATAAAAAAGTAATACACGTTATAGAAGAAGATGACTAATGATCGGTGTATGGGGGGGATGATTTTGGTTTTGTGTTGTGTTGTGTGTAGATAGTGAGGAGAATATAGCGTGGTGAGAGGTGCCGTTTTGTAATTGTCGGAGGTAACTATTCTTCTGATGTAGAAAATATGACAGGGAATTTCCGTTGTTGGGTGAATGTAATTACATATTGAGACTGGCTCTGGTCCAAGTGGTAGTTTTTTTTATATTATTTATATTATATCATGAGTAATAAGTCTACTCACCCCAATGTCCATCTAGTGATATGTAAGTGACCCCAGCACAGAGCCGTATGCTCCAACATAAAAAAATACTGTCAAAGGCCAGGCTGGAAAAGGTCAAATAGACAGTTTTATTGAACACAAACAGGTTCCGTAGAGATATATCCCATATGCAGACTAGATTATGGCGACAACTAGACAATCCCTTAATGTTGCAGTCTGTAACTGAAACAATGTCGAGGCTATTTTCATCTATGTTTAATAAAGGTCAAAAACACACGTGCTTTTACCCTCACTAGAAAGAAACGCGATTGATGGCGCGCGCAAAACATCGCGCGTAAACCATGACTCGTTTATAAAATTCCGGTACCATAGAGGGTGACGTCAGGGCTAAATATAGCTATCTAGAAAAGCGTAATAAAAAAATCTAACAGGCAGAGTTTTGCGTATTGGTAGACGAAAAAAAATCCTATCTGCAACGCGATTTATCTATGTAAGACTAACATTTTACCTTTGTAAGACTAACCCTGCTGCTTATTTCTGTTCACGTCACAAGTTCAAAACACAATCGATCAATAGTAGAAATTTATAAAAGAAACATTCCATCGTTCGTGTGTTCAAACCCCCGCGACTTAAGGTTTCATTTTTTTCACACGGGCGACATCTGGTGATAGTTTTTATGTTGTCTCCCAAGCGGTTCAAACATGTGGCGACCACGGAAATGTAGTACATTAAATAAATGTAACTAAGTATTTGTTCCAGTTATCAAACGGGTATCTACGTTTTGTCCTGCAATTTTCAAACTTTAGTAAAAGCTTTTTCTTCCAAGCAGCAAAGATGGTCCCAAAGTTTTCTCCCAGGCCTGCGCAAAGGGTCCAACCTGTAGGTAAATAGATCAACTGTCAAATACTTCTTTAAATATTTCTTCCACTTGCCAAAATATTTCTTCGACTTGTCAAATATTTCTTACCGGTGTCAAAATATTTCTTCCACTTGGCAAAAAAAATTTCTTTTACTTCTCAAATATTTTCTTCTGCTTGTCAATTATTTTCTTTCCGTTGTCAAAATATTTCTTACCGTTGTCAAAATATTTCATCCACTTGGCAAAAAAATTTCTTCCACTTGTCAAATATTTTTCTTACCGTTGTCAAAATATTTCTTACCGGTGTCAAAATATTTCTTCCACTTGGCACAAAAATTTCTTCCACTTGTAAAATATTTTATTCCACTTGTCAAATATTTTCTTACCGTTGTCAAAATATTTCTTACAGTTTTCAAAATATTTCTTCCACTTGGCAAAAAATAATTTCTTCCACTTGTAAAAATATTTCTTCGACTTGTCAAATATTTCTTACCGTTGTCAAAATATTTCTTCCACTTGGCAAAAAAAAATTTCTTCCACTTGTCAAAATATTTCTGCCACTTGTCAAATATTTCTTACCGTTGTCGAAATATTTCTTACCGGTGTCAAAATATTTCTTCCACTTGGCAAAAAAAAATTTTCTTCCACTTGTCAAAGTATTTCTTCCACTTGTCAAATATTTCTTACCGGTGTCAAAATATTTCTTTCACTTGGCAAAAAATTTTTTTTCCACATGTCAAAATATTTCTTCCACTTGGTAAATATTTCTTACCGTTGGCAAAATATTTCTTACAGTTGCCAAATATTTATGCAAATGTTTTTGTTAGCTGTCAAATATTTCTTTAAACGGGTCTTCCAGTTGTCATATATTTCTAACAGTTGTCAAATACTACTAACAGTTGTCAAATATTTCTTAAAATATTTCTGCTAGTCGCCAAACATTTCAAAGGCGACCATCTTTCATGCGGTGGATATGGCCAAGGCAGCGTAGGCTTCCCTGTCTCAGCCCGCTATACAGGCTTTGAAGGCCAGCACGTAAAACGCCTCGACATTTGGCACTTTTATCTTTCGACGAAATGCCGATGAGGTGGCGCAGACACGGTAGATGGCAGGTATTGAGCCTTCTTTCTTGCTTAGCATAGATTGTTCTGGTCTTACTGCCATATAGAAGTAAGCTGATGATACAGGCGTTATATATTGCAGCTTTGGTCATCGTTGCGAGTTTGGAGTTTCCCCAAACGCGTGATGTGAGGCAGGCAAAGGTAGCTGCAGCTTTGTTAATGAGACTAGCAATTTCTGTCGCCAGAGAGAGTTTGTCATTGACGATATACACAAGGTATGTGTGATGCACTGCACACAGCATCGTTCCGGCTGACTTAACCGTCCCAGAGTTCCTCTGGTACCAGTTGTAACTGGGTCTGCCCTCTTTTTTTCATTCAACATTTTTTCCTGTTGTCAGTACTTGACAATGCATATATAGTATTGCACCATCAAATGTAATCGATGAATGAGTCATACTGTTTGTAGTCGGTTAGGGTGGGTGACGTAAGCGCTAAATATAGACTACCGGAAACAAGTTTATGTTCTTTTGATCTTGTATTATTATTTTATTATACATAAACTTGTTTCCGATAGTCTATATTTAGCGCTGACATCACCCACCCTAACCGACTACAAACCGTATGACTCATTCATCGATTACATTTGATGGTGCAATACTATATACGCATTGTCAAGTACTGACAACAGGAAAAAAATATTGAATGAAAAAAAAGAGTGCAGACCCAGTTACAACTGGTACCAGAGGAACTCTGGGACGTTTAAGTCACCCGGCACGATGCTGTGTGCAGTGCATCACACATACCTTGTGTATATCGTCAATGACGATAGCTGCAGCTACCTTTGCCTGCCTCACATCACGCGTTTGGGGACAATCCAAACTCGCAACGATGACCAAAGCTGCAATATATAACGCCGGTATCATCAGCTTACTTCTATCAAAGCTTGTATAGCCGGCTGAGACAGGGAAGCCTACGCTGTCTTGGCCATATCCACCGCATGACAGATGGTCGCCTTTGAAGAGATATTTGGCGACTAGTAGAAATATTTTAAGAAATATTTGACAACTGTTAGTAGTATTTGACAACTGTTAGAAATATTTGACAACTGGAAGACCCGTTTGAAGAAATATGTGACAGCTAACAAAAACATTTGCTTAAATATTTGGCAACTGTAAGAATCATTTTGCCAACGGTAAGAAATATTTACCAAGTGGAAGAAATATTTTGACAAGTGGAAGAAATTTTTTTTGCCAAGTGAAAGAAATATTTTGACACCAGTAAGAAATATTTGACAAGTGGAAGAATATTTTGACAAGTGGAAGAATTTTTTTTTTGCCAAGTGGATGAAATATTTTGACAATGGTAAGAAATATTTTAACAACGGTAAGAAATATTTGACAAGTGGCAGAAATATTTTGACAAATGGAAGAATTTTTTTTTTGCCAAGTGGAAGAAATATTTTGACAACGGTAAGAAATATTTGACAAGTTGAAGAAAATATTTGGCAAGTGGAAGAAATGTTTGCCAAGTGGAAGAAATATTTTAAGACCGGTAAGAAATATTTTGACAACGGTAAGAAAAATATTTCACAAGTGGAAGAAATTTTTTTGCCAAGTGGAAGAAATATTTTGACAACGGTAAGAAATATTTTGACAACGGAAAGAAAATATTTGACAAGTGGGAAAAATTATTTGACAAGTGGAAGAAATTTTTTTTTGCCAAGTGGAAGAAATATTTTAACTTACTTACTTACTTAGTCGTTCCCCTTCTACCGTGAGGTGTAGAGGTTTGGAAGAGAGAGCGCCAGACCATTCTATCAGCTGTCTTCTTCCTGGCCTGGTTCCATTCTAGTCCTCGGTCCTTCAAATATTGTCTAATGTTGTCCTCCCAGCGGACTCTGGGTCGTCCTGGAGGTCTGGATCCCTGGCTCTTTGTTTCCCATGCTTGTAACACCGGTAAGAAATATTTGACAAGTCGAAGAAATATTTTGACAAGTGGAAAAAACGTTTAAAGAAGTATTTGACAGCTGATCTATTTACCTACAGGTTGGACCCTTTGCGCAGGCCTGGGAGAAAATTTTGGGACCATCTTTGCTGCTTGAAGAAAAAGCTTTTACTAAAGTTTGAAAATTGCAGGACAAAACGTGGACACCCGTTTAATAACTGGAACAAATACTTAGTTACATTTATTTAATGTACTACATTTCCGTGGTCGCCACATGTTTGAACCGCTTGGGAGACAATATAAAACCTATCACCAGATGTCGCCCGTGTGAAAAAAGTGAAACCTTAAGACGCGGGGGTTTGAACACACGAACGATGGAATGTTTCTTTTATAAATTTCTACTATTGATCGATTGTGTGTTGAACTTGTGACGTGAACAGAAATAAGCAGCAGGGTTAGTCTTACAAAGGTAAAATGTTAGTCTTACATAGGTAAATCGCGTTGCAGATAGGATTTTTTTTCGTCTACCAATACGCAAAACTCTGCCTGTTAGATTTTTTATTACGCTTTTCTAGATAGCTATATTTAGCAATGACGTCACCCTCTATAGTACCGGAATTTTATAAACGAGTCATGGTTTACGCGCGATGTTTTGCGCGGGCCATCAATCGCGTTTCTTTCTAGCGAGGGTAAAAGCACGTGTGTTTTTGACCTTTATTAAACATGGATGAAAATAGCCTCGACATTGTTTCAGTTACAGACTGCAACACTAAGGGATTGTCTAGTTGTCGCCATAATCTAGTCTGCACATGGGATATATCTCTACGGAACCTCTTTGTGTTCAATAAAACTGTCTATTTGACCTTGTCCAGCCTAGCCTTTGACAGTATTTTTTTATGTTGGAGAATACGGCTCTGTGCTGGGGTCACTTACATATCACTAGATGGACATTGGGGTGAGTAGACTTATTACTCATGATATAATATAAATAATTAAAAAAAAACTACCGCGTGGACCAGAGCCAATCTCAATATGTACGAGGGACGGTCAAAAAGTAATGCCTCGTAATTTTTAATTTCATTCAATAGGCAAGAAAACAGATAAAATTCACATTGAAATGTAGCCCCAAGTCTGAACTTCAAAAATGTATTTCTCAATGTAGTCTCCGTTATTTGTTACAGTTTTTTTCCATCTTCTCACAAAGGCATGTACCCCCGCACTGTAAAAATTTGTGACCTTTTTCCTAAACCACTGGCGTACGCCGCGTTTAAGGGTCTCGGTGTCCTCAAAGTGATGTCCGCGAAGATCTTCTTTCAGTACTCCAAACAGATGGAAGTCAGAAGATGCAAGATCAGGACTGTAAGGGGGATGTGGTAATAATGTCCAGCCAAATTCTGCAATCGCATCAATGGTGCGTTTAGCGGTGTGTGGCGTGGCATTATCGTGCAACAGTAGTGCAGTTCTCTGATCTTTTAATGGGTAAAGTCGCTGAAGACGACCAATATGCTTCATAAAAGTTTCAATGTAACGGTCTGCATTCACCGTGTTTCCCTGTTCCAAGTAGTCGAGAAGAATCACACCCTTCTCATCCCAAAACAAGGAGGCCATAACTTTCCCTACAGATGGTGAACTTTTGAACTTCTTTTTTGTCGGTGATGTTGTGTGATGCCATTCCATTGACTGCCTCTTGGATTCTGGTTAAAAAATATGAACCCAAGTCTCACCACCTGTCACAATATTCGATAAAAACTCTTCTCCTGCAGTTTCGTAGCGGTGCAGGAGGTTGATGACTATGGTTTTCCTTGTTTCTTTATGTCTGTCTGTCAACATTCTATGACATAACGTTGTTTTAACCGAACGTCTTTGGCAGCCATTTTTAAACTGTTACAGTGGTGCCACCTGTTACTGAAACAGGTTGGTAATGCTATGCAATGCACAAGAGTGTTTGAGGAATCCTGCTAAATTTACAAATTGCACACCGATGCAGTATTTACATACATAAAAAATAGGAGGCATTACTTTTTGACCTTCCCTCGTAATTACATTCACCCAACAACGAAAATTCCCTTTCATATTTTTACATTACAAGAATAGTTACCTCCGACAACTACAAAACGGCACCTCTCACCACGCTGTATTCTCTTCACTAGCTACACACAACACAACACAAAACCAAAATCATCCCCACTGATACAGACGATCCGGTTAGCATTCTAGGTCTGTGATCAAATTATCATGGAAGTTGCTTTAGGCAGTTGAATACTGAGTTAATAAAGAATGTTCATAATCTCTGTCCATGACTTGAGTGTTCTGGTTCTCATTCATTAATAATAATCGTGCTTTAATTATCTGATATGCGAATGCGTGGTAAGTATAACCAACAAGTGAATAGCTCAATGATCAACTTGATAAGTCCATCTTATTTGAGTCCACGAGGAAAACAGTTTTATTACGTAAAACAAACACATGTGACGAGATCATTAGCATAGTTCATGGTAAGCATACATGACAAATTGAATACTTGCAAACATCCTATTATGGGTCCATGTCGTACTTGAAAAACTGTCAAACGAACATCATGGCTATATACTCGCGCTGCTGGGTTTCAGACAACCGGTAGTGAGCGCATGTGTCTTGACGAGACTGAATCAACTACTTAATCATTTATCTCTTCATCAATTACAATGGACTGACCCGTGTCCGTACTTGACTAAAATATATATATGTGCAGTAGCATCATGCACAACCCTGGAAGGGTAACAAAATCCGTCTTCACTGCTTGACGGTCAATACAAAAAGGGTACGGTAACCTAGTCACCAAGCGTGACCATATCGACGCTAACACGTCATGACTTGACCGTGCATTTCGCGTTCATAACTCCGTAAAGTATAAAGATCAATTTATATTAATTCCATTGACCCTAATCATGCGCACTGCCAATTTCTAGCAGACGCCATCAATAAAACTACCGTAACAATTCCCTGCCCGCCGTGGGAAAAAAAATCTATTAGATAGATTTTTTTACTACCTTACTCAATTATATGAAAAATTTAATAAAAACCCGACATATGGCCTACGATGTTCTGTCTGGAACAGTGTCGTGGTCATGTCGATAATACATAAGTCATATAACATTATTAAACAAAGGGGTGTCAACTGTCGCTAATAATTAGCTATTGAACTATTGAAGACTGTTGTGAGTGAGTAATGAAGTGTTATGTAAAGAAAAATATTCTAACTAATTAAAATTAAACTAATTAATGATAGTAAGTATGTAATGTATTAATTAATTAACATCTAATTAAAGAACCTGATAGATAGTGTCATAATAAAAGACATGAGAAGTAAGGACAAATAAAGTAAAGAAAGAGAAAAAATATATATAAATTAGTTTAGTTATGTGTGTTGACAATTAATTATTAGTGACGTGTAATTACAACATAATTAACTTAATGATATAATGAGAGAAAATAACATATTAATAAATTTCATGTGAACATCTTAACTAAAGCTATCTCATTTATACATAAAATATTTAGAGTATTTGCTTGTGTGATTTTTTTTCTTTTTCATCATTTCTTTCTTTGACATATTTTCTTCTCTTTTTTTTCTCATTATTTTTTTATCACACTTCAATTTTATTATACTCTTCATTAAATTAATAACTATTAAACTTAATGTCGGATGTGATGATCCATCCGTCGTTATGTCCCTTGCGAATCTATGGAAAGTTCCTTAGAAATTTAATACTGTTCAACTAAACTTCGTTCCTGATTGAGTATAAACTTGATCGTTTTGGGTTAGTCAATTTCTGTAACCTAACGTTATATGTCCAGCTTGGATTCATATCGTATTCAAGACCATATCGTAATGAGTTAGAGAACGATTGGACACTAACCAAAGTCCAAACGTTAGAAACGACCATCGAACTTTGTTTCTTGCTATCACGAATTTTCTTTTGGAAACCGAATATCTTGAATGATTGAATTCGAATTGTTTGAAATGTTTTTCCATATAGAAGTGGTTCATATCAATTTTGTCGCCGGATTTAGTTAGAGTTCCAAAGTCGCTCTTGTTTAGCCGTTAATCTTTTAACTTGTAGACAATATTTATTCGACTTCCGTTGGGTGTCTTGAAAGAGCATCCGCTAGAATGTTTTCTTTTCCGGGTATAGCTTCGATGACAAAGTCATATGGCTGAAGAAGAATCGAAAACCTGGCAAGTTTGGGGCTTTTGTGGTTAGAGCGTCGTAATGAAACAACCGCCTTCTGGTCGGTTTGAATGGTAAAAGGCGCTCCCAACAAGAATTTTTCCAATCTTGTGATTGCCCAAACAACTGCCAGTAACTCTCTGTCAACAGTGGAGTATTTCGTTTCAGGCGATTTCAGTTTTCTTGAAATTTACATAGTCGGATGAAGTATATTGTTGTGATATTGCAGTAGGCAAGCTCCGATACCGTAATTACTGGCATCTGTTTGAAGAAAAAACTTTCTGTGAACATCTGGCAACCGTAAAATTAGTGGCCTAAAGAAGATTGTCAAAATATTATTAAATGTTCTGTCACAATCTGTTGTCCACGTAATTTTATTTGGTTTGTCTTTTTGCAATAGTGAAGACAAGATACTAGCTCATGCTGCATTGACTGAACATGAGTAGAAACATCAACGACATTACTGTCTAACGTAGGCATGCGAAAATAACATACAGACGAAAAGACAAAGTGTCATTGTAAACAAGATAACGAAATGTTATAGAAAAGAAAAGTTCTTACTAATCAACCTATGTAAGAATAGATGAATAGAAAAGAAAAGGAATGATGACTGACTATGCTGAGTCATCAAAGACATGAGATAAACAGTGTTATTGCAACATGTTATCTGCGTGACGCAGAATCAGGTACTAATTTCAACCTCAGAGAATGGTGGTGAAAATACACACCATTGTCATGCTCCATAACCAAACGAGCGTCTCTATTGTTACAGAAGGTAACCAACGCCTCACTATTCTGACCATTGAATGATGGCAGAAGACGAACAAACTTCACGTTTGCTGTATATTGAAAAAAAATTACCGACTGTCTGCCAGGTAGTTTCCTGTGGCAGATTTCGCACTAGAATGGTGCGAGAAGATGCACCTTTTCCAATATATGTAGTCTTATTGTCACGAAACTGTGAACAATGAAGATATGTATTGCTAGTCATAGAAGAAGAATTGACCTTTCCTTTTTTCATACACGTGGTACTTTTATTAGCTGATGTATCATCCTGATTGAACTTAGGATGATACCTATCATTATATACGGCAGTAGATTTCATGCATGTCGTATAGAACTGCCTGTTAGGCAAAGGTAATACTTTGCTACGAGATTGATTTATTTTAATCTTATTATCTAGGTTCATGTTAACCTTGAGAGTATTTATATTTCTAGTAGAGTCATCTTTACTGTTGATCACCTCAACAGTTTTCTTAAGATCCGTCTCACCGAGATCTTGTCGCCAGGACTTATTGCCCGAATCGGCAGTATTATTCTTTCGAGAGAATGTATATCTCCCCCGGAATGATTTCTTAACCTCCACAGGTTGTGTTGAGATTTTAATATCGTCCTTATTACTTTTAATTAAATAGGTATCATCATCCTCCTCTGTTTCAAAGATGGTACAAAGACCAAAATTGGAAACGGCTGTGCCGCATGCATTCAATTTATTGGCATGTAATTGAGTCATAGCAATGACATTGTCCGTATTGCAATAAGGTTGCAAATATTTATTTTCCCATTCTGAGATCTCCTCAGGTGTGCAGTCCTTGCTGCCGTGGATACGTCCGATTGTGAGATCAGCAGTTGGACTCTGAAGTAGGCATACTTTAACTTCACCTGAAAAAAATGGGGTGTTAATATTCAATGGTCCCACCAAAAGTTATACAACGTACAAACTCATTAGTAGCATAGCGAGGATGTACTAGTGATTGCCGGATGCCGATCGTGGTAATCCGGAATCTCTTAACACTGAAATTATGTTTCCATTGAACAGTCCTTTATTAAAAATCAGTGTCCCAGTTCCATCAGTTGCAGTGAGACTAATTGCAGGAATATTCTGTGTAATTCTCATAGGCAATTGGCTGGACTTCTGAAAAATAGTATGGCATTGTGGACAAACATTTGCCACATTATTATCAACAACACAACATGACGAAGACGAATGCGTTGGAATATCACTATTATGAACAATTGGGGTTGCATTGTTAGTCAATGCTGCCCCTGCAGTATGATCAAATTTATTTTGATTTCTGGAGGTAGGACGTTGTCTGTTATGACTACCTGAATGATCATTATTATTATTATTATTACCTCTGCCATTAAAACTCTTATTTCTTAGTCTGTAATTGTTATTACTATTATTATGCCACTTGTTATTACTATTATTGGCATTACCATTAAATGATTTATTCCAATTTGATTTGTTTTGATAACTATTGTTATATCTAAACTGAGGTGACTGGTTTCTAAACTGTTGTCTACCCCGGTTAAAATTCCCATTATTGTAAGAATTATTTAGTCCTTGATAATCATTGTAATTATTTCTTCTATTTGAAAAATTTCTGTCAAGGTTCTGAGCTCTTGATCTTTCAAAACCATGATATGCCACATTGGAGGCAACTGGCAGTGGTTCCCTTACGTGTGTATTGGATATGATAATATTGGGATGAGCAGTGCAGTAATTTATTGCCATTTGTTCTAGTTCCTCTAAAGTCGGAGGTTTACGTTCCTGTAAGAAAGAAAAGAATGGTGAACTTACAGAAGATAGGACTTTATCCCTAAGGATTAAATCAACCAACTTGTCATAAGATTTTTCCACACCAGCAAGTTCGACCCATCTGTTGAATGTATTGCGTATATTCGCAACGAACCCTGTAAAGTCTTTATTTGATTCTGGCAGGAGAGTTTTAAATTTAATCCTACATCCCTCCTCGTCCAAATGAAATCGACGTAGTAATAAAGCCTTAATGGCATCATAATCTCCAGCTATTGTTGGATCAACATTCTGAACTGCGCTTGCAGGTGCACCATCTAAAAATTCACTAAGTTTTAGTGCCCATGCAGTTTTATCTAATTTATTAACCTCACAAATCTTCTCAAAACGTAAAAGCCTGGCCGATAAATCATCAACATTCAATTTGAATGTCGGTAATTTGAAGTGATAATTGCTTCTAGTTTGGTTAGGTGCAGACATATTTTTGGAATTATCACTATGGCTAACAGTAGCATTTTGTGCCTGTAATTTCGCTGTTTCCAACCTGATAAGTGCCAACTCTTTTTCTTGTTGTCTTATAATTTCATCTTGCTTCCTTTTATTTTCCTCTATTTCTCTTATTCTGTTTTCTTTTTCAATCTCTTCCCTTTCCTGTTTTGCTATCCTTCTTGCTTCTTTTGCCTCAAGTTCTTCTTCATGACGCTTCAATTCAGCTTTTCTCTCCAGTTCCTCCTGTTTTAGCTATGGCTTTCTGTTCTTCTTCATGACGCTTCAATTCAGCTTTCCTTTCAAGTTCCTCTTGTTTAGCTATGGCTTTCTGTTCCTCTAATTCTGCTTTATATTTTGCAAGTTCCGCCACTGCGTATGCTTCTAGAACTTCTCCTCTTTTTCCAAAATCTTTACCAATTTTAACAAAATGGTCTAACGTAAGCATTTTGTAATTTAATAATCTATTTATTTAATCAACTATCTGTATTAATCAACAATATATATTACCATCAATTACCTATGTGTGCCCAGTGGCCAACGTAGTATTATTAATAGATTAATGTACCAAGTATTATCCACTATGCCTATTATATTCAAGGCAAACCCTCACCTTATAAGTATTTTTATCCATATATAATGCTATCATGCCCTAGTCATGATGCATAAATTGCATAAGCAATCGTGAATTGGGACTAATACTGCAATTGTTGCAATTAATTTATCAAGTCCATTTTCTTTTTGAAAATTAATTAAAAATATTTATTTTATATTATTACCTAATTAATTTACACTGATATTATTATTACATACTCAATTTTTAAGTTAATAAATACAAGACAATTAGTCAACTAAAATGTTACAAGACATTAGCACATCACAAGTGACAAATGCAAACGAAAAAAATTGAATTTATATTGAAACAAGCAGAAAACAGGAAAGTTAAGTTAAATGTGAAATCAAAATGTAGGTCAAAGCACATACTCTGAAATTAATGACGTCACAATGGACTCATAGACGAACGTTAAAAATATATATTATTCATAACTAAGAGATAGTCAGATGAGAGTGAACAATTGATAGTACGAACTACTGTCAAAACTGAATAAAAATAACAAACTTATTACAGAAAAAATATACTACAAATATAACGTCACTTTACAACTGAAATATCAAAGGTCCGAATAAAAAATAACTTCAGGAGCAAACGCAGTATGCTGCTGGCAAATCTCAACAGATGCTTTGCAAATGTAATACTCAACTAATCCCTATTAGAACGGTTTTTAGATCTACTGACCATCAGAACAAGAGGTATTAGTGATCTAAAAACTCCCAAATCCAACCGCCCGCTTATACAAATAACAAATAGACAATCAATGACAAACGAAACATAGAACAATTAATTGCAGATAACATGCCCGAATAAAATGAAGTGGACTACACTAGTTTTGATGAAACCGACAAAGGTTTCAACATTCACTTATCTTTTTTCCGCCCAGTGATCTTCTTCAGTTAATGCCAGTATGCATCAACGGCCAACCAGGTAACAGTGAGCTGAACTTCATCGTTTTGACGGGGTTTTCCTCTTGATATTCTCCTTGCATCGATACTTGTAGCAGGACAATTAGATTTGACTTTCGTAAAGCTGCCAACGGTTGTCATGGACTCGGTTCGAAAAAGGGTGATGACGTATATTTGACCTCTAGTCATGCGCAGTGTGTCATAAAGTCATGTGAACGTATTGTAAGCGTAAACAATCGTGTTGCGAAGAAATTTTGTCGCTAGATCTAACCTCATGAAGGAGAAGATTTTCGTATCCCTGAAACTGGCCTACAGTTCTTTGATACAGCAACGATCCGGTCTTGCATAGCAGGTCTGTGATCAAATTATCATGGAAGTTGCTTTAGGCCAGTTGAATATTGAGTTAATAAAGAATGTTCATAATCTCTGTCCATGACTTGAGTGTTCTGGTTCTCATTTCCATTAATAATAATCGTGCTTTAATTATCTGATATACGAATGCGTGGTAAGTATAACCAACAAAGTTAATAGCTCAATGATCAACTTGATAAGTCCATCTTATTTGAGTCCACGAGGAAAACAGTTTTATTACGTAAAACAAACACATGTGACGAGATCATTAGCATAGTTTTCATGGTAAGCATACATGACAAATTCAATACTTGCAAACATCCTATTATGGGTCCATGTCCGTACTTGAAAAAAAAAAACTGTCAAACGAACATCATGGCTATATACTCGCGCTGCTGGGTTTCAGACAACTGGTAGTGAGCGCATGTGTCTTGACGAGACTGAATCAACTACTTAATCATTTATCTCTTCATCAATTACAATGGACTGACCCGTGTCCGTACTTGACTAAAATATATATATATGTGCAGTAGCATCATGCACAACCCTGGAAGGGTAACAAAATCCGTCTTCACTGCTTGACGCTCAATACAAAAAGGGTACGGTAACCTAGTCACCAAGCGTGACCATATCGACGCTAACACGTCATGACTTGACCGTGCATTTCGCGCTCATAACTCCGTAAAGTATAAAGATCAATTTATATTAATTCCATTGACCCTAATCATGCGCACTGCCAATTTCTAGCAGACGCCATCAATAAAACTACCGTAACACCCACCAAACACCGATCATTAGTCATCTTCTTCTATAACACGTATTACTTTTTTATTTTATATTTTCCTCTTTATTCTATAGCGGGTAGGAAAAAGGGAATTCACTTAGTGAGTGCTTATAAAAATTCCTTCTTCTCAAGTCAAGTAGCAACATAGTTGCATGAAGGTTTTGGAACAAACCGGTTGTTATGTTCATGTAAGAGGGTAAAAGCACAACTCCTTCCAATAAAAATGTTACAGCTACGTCTAAATCAGCTTGTTGTTTGTAACAAGACTACAACACATCCACATACATTACAGCGTTCTGATGAGATCACTGTTGGATAGTGTACCTATACCTAAACTTTCATGAAATACACAAAAATCTCCTGTTATTGCTTAGAATACACTACCTCTACAATAATTGGTCACTCTACACAAGTCTGCGGTGTGACCTCTTCAAAAATGACAGTAAAAAGTCATCATCTAAACGCTCCTGTAAAGTTTTTATTTTGACGTGTCAAGTTATGCGCGCATACGCACCCGTCTTCGGTGATCTGATAAATATACATCTAGCGTTTATACAACGTCGAGCTGGCCCCTAAATATTATAGAAATAATGGCTTAACAAAACTATTTAACACTATAAATAACCAATAGTGCTTTTACACTGTGAAAATGACTATCAAACCAAGAAAGCTAACACCAATTAGTTGTAATTCACACCAATACCTGCACATAAACCACCAGACAAACACACTTTTTTTGGGAGGTTCTCATTACAAAACAAACGCGGGGCGGAAAAAATGTACTAATGGTCTCAATGAACATCACAATAAGCTAGTCTTTTATCTGTACTCGCCAACACAAGGCCGACTCATACACAACACAACCACCTAAAAACCCAACCCCACAAGTTACACTACACCACACAACAATTACAATACCTACACACAAAATTACCAGACAAGAACAAAACCAATACCACCGATACCCCACCGCTTTTACATTGTCTTACTCCAGCGCTACACCTCAACACATCTATGAGTCATCATCCCAAAAAGTCAAAATCAATAACCCCCCACACTCTCACTTAAAACAGCCCTTAGAAACCTACTAGCCCGCCATTATCGATTTTTTATATTTTCCGCCATTATTGATTTTTTTATATTTTTATATATATTGTATGTATATATGTATAAACAAACACACCAACACACAATACAACAACACATAACAATTATAATACCTACACAAAAAATGGTATAGTCAAGTCTCTAACACTTCACTCCCACCTCTAGGTGCTGGCCCTAGTACAGTGACACGTCTCTTTCACTCCGACCTCTAGAACTCTAACACTTCATTCGCACCTCTAGATGTTAAACCTAGTATAGGCAGGTCTCAAACACTTCACTACCACTTCTAGATGCTAGACCTGCTATAGTCAGGTCTCTAACACTTCACTCCCACCTCTAGCTGCTGGACCTGTTATAGCCAAGTCTCTAACACTTCACTCCCACCTCTCGATGCTGGACCTGGTATAGTGACGTCTCTAGCACCTCACTCTAACCTCTCGCTGCTGTCCCTGGTGTAGTCTCTAACACTTCACTCACACCTCTCGACGCTGGTCCTAGTCAAGTCTCTAACACTTCATTCCCACCTCTCGCTGCTGTCCCTGGTGTAGTCTCTAACACTTCCTCCCACCTCTCAATGCTGGCACACTCGCCTGCTACACCCTAAAATGTACACACCCATGCGTCGTCAACCGTGCCAGCACAAAAAGACTCCACCCGCCTCAAAAACCCCCTTAGTAACCTACTAACCAACCATTACCGATTTTTTATATTTTCCGTCATTATAGATTTTTTATATTTTTTATATATTGTATGTATATATGTACAAACAAACACACCAACACACAATACAACAACACATAACAGTTAAAATACCTACACAAAAAATGGTATAGTCAAGTCTCTAACACTTTACTCCCACCTCTAGGCGCTGGTCCTAGTATAGTGATATGTCTCTTTCACTCCCACCTCTCGATGCTGGTCCTAGTACAGGTTCTAACGCTTCACCCCCACCTCTCGTTGCTGGACCTGGTATAGGCAAGTCTCTAACACTTCACTCCCACCTCTAGATGCTTGCCCTAGTATAGGCAAGTCTCTAACACTTCACTCGTGAGTCATACACACAACCACCTGCTACACCCCAGATTGTACACACCCATGCATCGTCCCCCTCGCCAGCACAAAAAGACTCCACTCGCTTCAAACCCCCTTAGTAACCTACTCGCCAATATCGATTTTTTATATCATTTATATATATAGTGTATGTATATATGTCTAAATAACACACCCAACATCACACAAAAATCCCCCTAACCTACACCCGCCAGCTACACCACATTTGCGTCACTCCCACCTCTCGATGCTGGACCTGGTATAGTGACGTCTCTAACACTTCACTCCCACCTCTAGATGCTGTCCCTGGTATAGCCTCTAACACTTCACTCCCCCTCTTGATGCTAGACCTGGTATAGTCTAACACGTCACTAACACCTCTCGATGCTGGTCGCCATATAATCAAGTCTCTAACACTTCACTCCCACCTCTAGATGCTGTCCCTGGTATAAGCAGGTCTCTAACATTTCACTCCTGACTCATACACACAACCACCTGCTACTCCCCAAATTTTACACACCCATGCGTTGTCCCCCTCGCCAGCACAAAATAACTCCACTCGCTTCAAACCCCCATAGTAACCTACTCGCCATTATCGATTTTTTTATATCGATTGGAGGCCGACCTCTGTGCAACCTACGTTTTGCTGATGATATTGATCTGATAGCTGGATCAGAATCAGAACTTCAAGACCTTACCTCTAGACTGGAGAAAGTAACAAGAACGTATGGGATGGAAATTAATATAGAAAAAAGCAAGATATTGGTGAATAGCCATAAGAAACATGTTCCGACCAACATTACGTTAAATGGGCAAACGTTAGAAGAAGTTAACACCTTTAAATATCTCGGGTCCACTATATGCAGTGATGGAAGATCAATTAAAGAAATCAAGACAAGACTTGAGATGGCCTCAGCTGCCATGACAAGGTTGAATGTGATCTGGAAAAGTAACATCAGTTTTCCTGTGAAGATCAAATTATACAAATCACTTGTATTATCTATTCTCTTGTATGGGTGTGAGAGCTGGACACTCACTGCAGATACGGAGCGAAGGATTCAGGCTTTCGAGCATAAATGTTATAGAAGAATTTTGCGCATTTGCTATAAAGAGCACAAAACAAATGTCTATGTTAGAGAGAAGATAAACACCTATGCAGGCCACCAAGAACCACTTTTGTCAACAGTGAAACGTCGAAAGCTTGCCTGGTTTGGGCATGTAACTCGTCATGACTCCCTTTCGAAAACGATCCTTCAGGGAACAGTCGAAGGTAAACGGAGAAGAGGAAGGCAGAGAAAATCCTGGGCTGATAACATCAAAGAATGGGCAGGACACAGTTTTTCCACACTTGTACGCATTGCTGAGGATAGAGAGCAGTGGAGGACCCTGTCTGCTGATGCTTCCACCATGGCACCCCTACGACCCATGACCGGTTACGGGCTGAGATGAGATATATATATATATATATATATATATATATATATATATATATATATATATATATATATATACATATATATATGTATATATATATATTGTATGTATATATGTCTAAATAACACACCCAACATCACACAAAAAATCCCCGCTAACCTACACCCGCCAGCTACCCCACATTTACGTCACTCCCACCTCTCGATGCTGGACCTGGTATAGTGAGGTCTCTAACACTTCACTCCCACCTCTACAGGCTGTCCCTGTTATAGTGACGTCTCTAACACTTCACTCCCACCTCTCGCTGCTGTCCCTGTTGTAGTCTCTAACACTTCACTCACACCTCTCGACGCTGGTCCTAGTCAAGTCTCTAACACTTCACTCCCACCTCTGGATGCTGGTCCTAGTATAAGCAAGTCTCTAACACTTCACGCCCACCTCTCAATGCTGGCACACTCGCCTGCGACACCCAAAATGTACACACCCATGCGTCGTTACCCGCGCCAGCACAAAAAGACTCCACTCGCTTCAAAAACCCCCTTAGTAACCTACTAACCAACCATTATCGATTTTTTAAAAATAAGTTTCATCATTATCGATTTTTTATATTATATTATATATATATATATATATATATATATATATATATATATATATATATATATATATATATATATATATATATATATATATATATATATATATATATGTATGTATATGTGTCTAAATAACACACCCAACATCACACAAAAAATCCCCCCTAACCTACACCCGCCCGCTACATTACACCCATGCGTCGTCACCCTCGCCAGCACAAAAAGCCCCCACTCGCTTCAAAAACCCCCTTAGTAACCTACTAACTCGCCATAGTGAATGCAGTCAGCTACCCATAGCTTGACTGCTTGCATCAGGACCAGCGAACCAGAGCTGGTCAAGACCGTACTCCACCTCCACGTGGTGGTACTGGAAACAGTCTGCAGCAGTGCAGTCTGGCTGAGCGAGTACGGATCGAAATGGGAAGGCAAACCCGGTCCATAAAAAAAATGCCGTGCTGAAGTCGGATGTGTCGACCGAAAGGTGCAGATATCACAGCTACGGTGTAAACAGACACAACGCAACCACCGTCCTTTTCAGGGCGAACGAGGAAGAGGAAGAAGAAGAATAACCCGCCATTATTGATTTTTTATATTTTCCGTCATTGTCGCTTTTTTTTTTTTTTTAATTTTTTTATATTTTTTATAATTCCGCCAATGCCGGTCCCACGCCCGGATGAAAAAGGAGGAGGGCGGCCTGCATGGAGGCCGTAAGGAGGCAGCCCCTCCACCATGCAAAGGCACAACAGGCCAATCCCTGTTTGCTTTAAATCACGATTACTAGCAACACAAGAGAGAAAACTGGACTGATTCTAAAAGGCGACGAACTGGAACGGACTACGACTTATGGAACGTGGAAAACAAGAAGTATAAATGGGAAGGAAGAGGAGCTGGTGGAAGAGATGAGGAAAGCAAAACTAGAAATCTTGGCTATAACGGAAACAAAGAAAAAAGGACAAGGAGTCATGGATCTCGATGGCAACACGCTGCTCTACAGTGGTGTACCCATGTCTGAAAGAGCTAAAGGGGGCGTGGGTTGCATTGTGGCCCAAAATCAAAAAGATAGTATCAAGGGATGGAACTTTGTCTCGGAGCGCATTATGGTCGTTAAACTAAAAGAAGGAGAAACCATAGTCAACCTGGTCATAGTGTATGGGCCAAATCAGGATGAGAGAGCAGAGGTCAAGGAGGAATTCTTCGAGCTGCTTCAAAGGACAGTGGATGACTGCCTAGATGAAGTTATCATGCTCGGAGATTTTAATGCCAGAGTTGGAAATGACCATGCTAGATGGGGTGGAGTTATCGGAAGATATGGAGAAGATACTCTCAATGACAATGGAAAGCGACTCCTTAGATTCTGCAGTGAGCAGAATCTGATCATTACAAACACAAAGTTCCCCCATAAGCGCATACATGCATACACTAGATGTGAACCAACAAAGAATGAGAAGTCAGTGATCGACTATGCCATTGTTCGGAGAAGCTCATTCAAATATGTCCGAGATGCTATAGTCTGGAGGGGGCCAGAGATTGGAAGTGGACACTACCTGCTAACAATCAAAAGAACAACTGAAAGAGTTGCTCAACCTAGGAACTGCCCAACATCACGCAAGAAACCAAGTAAACGAGCAGGAGAAATGAGCATTAGGACCTACAAGCTGAGAGAGCCAGAAATTAAGACCAGATATCAGGGGCTTATTGCTGCAGCGGTGAGCAACACAGAAGAACGACCTGATGACTTGGAAACCCTCTGGATTAAATTCAAGGATATCATAAAGACAGCTGCTGCAAAAGCATGCGGTGAAGTCCGACTTGGGAACAAGAGAAAGAGGACACCTTGGTGGACAGAGGAAGTCAAAGAGAAAATAAGAGAGAAGAAAATGGCATGGAAACAATACTTAGGAGCTAAAAACACAACAGGACAAATGGAAAAATATAGAGAATATGTGACACTCAGAACAGAAGCAAAGAACAAAGTGCTAGCAGCAAAACAGAAGTCCTGGGAAGAATTTGGAGAAAAGCTAGAAAAAGATGCACAAGAAAACCAGAAATTGTTCTATAAGACCCTAAAGAACATGAGGAAGGAAAAACAATGCCCTCTCAAATTTATAAAGGACAAGCAAGGCAAATTGCTTACTGCCCCGAAGGAAGTAATGGGAAGATGGAAAGAATATTTCTCAGAACTCCTGGATGGTGAGCATGGTGAAGCATCTGAAATGATAAACACTAGCACAGAAGAGAAAACCAATGATGGTGAATATGACATAAAGATGGAAGAACTGAAGGCAGCACTGGAGAAAATCAAGATGGGCAAAGCAGCAGGGCATGATGGTATAACACCAGAAATGGTTAAGTTCATAGGAGCATCAGGCGACCTTTCCTTTTAAGGGTTTTACAGGCAGCGTGGTACAACAAGACCATACCAAAGGATTGTGAGATTGCCATCATAACACCAATTTTCAAAAAGGGTGACAATCGACAGTGTGGAAACCATAGAGGCATATCCCTTCTCAGTGTCCCTGGTAAAATCTACTCTAGAATCCTAGAGCAGAGACTCCGACGCCTAGCTGAGCCACAATTGGATGAGGTCCAGTGCGGATTCCGAGCAAACCGAAGTACTCAAGACCTAATCTTCACACTCAGACAGCTGAGTGAAAAGGCCCTTGAGTATAAGAGTGAGATGCATCTTTGTTTCATAGATCTGGAAAGGCGTTTGACAGGGTCCCCTGGAGCAAACTTTGGGACTGTTTGGCAAGGAAGAATATTCCAGCACCTCTGATTCATGCTATACAGAGCTTCTACAAGTCTTGCAGAAATTATGTGAGGACAGCAAACCATAAGTCGGAAGAGTTCAGGACCACCACTGGTGTAAGACAAGGTGATATCCTATCACCTTACCTCTTCATACTCCTTATGGACGATGTCATCAAGGCATGTAAGGAGAGAACAAGAAAGTATTCAGTGGGATACTGGAAGATGAGAAAGGTCTATATTTCGGAGCTGGCATTTGCTGATGATGTTGCCCTGATTGCTAAATCAGAGGCGCATCTCCAATCCAACCTGCAAGTCTGGAAGGAAGAGCTGGAGAAGAGAGGGATGGTCATAAGCAGCTCTAAAACAAAATCCATGGTGATATCACGAGAAGAAAGAAAACATCAGATTAAGCTGGGAGAACAGGTCGTGGAGCAGGTCGACCACTTTAAATACCTCGGAGCTATTATAGACCGAAAGGGAGGCATCAAAGAAGAGTTGGCCACTCGAAAAGCAGCAGCTGGGAGACTTCTTCAGGCCATAAATCGAGGATTCCTCAGCAAGAGAGAGGTTGGTAAGAAAACGAAGATGGCTGTATACCGCTCCACCTATGTCCCAGTCTTGACATACGGATGCGAGTCATGGGCAATGACTACAACCTATAAAAGCCAGATCCAAACCTCAGAAATGAGGTATCTGAGGAAGGTGGTTGAAGTAACAAGAAGAGACATGGTACGCAACCAGACGATACGTCAAGGCCTAAAATCCTACCCCCTGCAGACCCAAGTAGAACAGTCCCAACTAAGATGGTTTGGCCATGTCTGCAGAATGGGAGAAGATCGGATACCACGACAAGCATGGGAAACAAAGAGCCAAGGATCCAGACCCCCGAGGACGACCCAGAGTCCGCTGGGAGGACAACATTAGACAATCTTTGAAGGATCGAGGACTAGAATGGAACCAGGCCAGGAGGAAGACAGCCGATAGGATAGTCTGGCGCTCTCTCTTACAAACCTCTACACCTCACGGTAGAAGGGGAACGACTAAGTAAGTAAGTAAGTATATTTTTTATATATATTGTCTAAGTATTTTGTATAAACAACACGCCGCCATTATCGAACAAATTTATTGCTATATAACAAGTCATCCGTCTGATCATCAGAGGAAATCACCCCGGCTAAAATATATCGCTATATAAAAAGACACGCTCAACGCCTGACGCTCCGCCTGAAATCCAACGCCTGCATCGATCGGAGTATTTTACTATATAAAAAGTCACGCTCAACGCCTGAATACTACCCGTAGCGTACATGACATACTACTCACATCTCTGTGACCTCTAGTGTTTGTCCTAGTTGTTTGCTAATTGTCCATGACTCACTTCCGTATGTTAGGATAATTTCTATATAACACTGAAGAACGCTCTTTCTTACTTCCATTGACAATGCGTTGTTGCATACAATATTTGTCATTTTATAGAACGCTGCTTGTGCTTGGGATATTCTACACTTCACTTGAGATCATAGCCAGCCCTAAGAATTTTTCGAGATGGTGCTAGGTCTAGTTTTAGCGCCCCCTACAATTTTCCCCGTATTATGGGCGTATTTCCTACTAGTTTTTGATACACATTTATACTAACATATAAAGGCTTGCAATTTATCATCCTCTTTAATATGTCCAGCTTTTCTCTGAGAGAATTCTATGAGATATCAAGCATGTGATCCCTTTTGTGTGCTTAAGCAGCCACAGGATTGACAATTTCTATTCTATCTGGCCATTGACCTGAAGAATATCCTTCTATATCATGTCTCATGAAACATGTGGTTTTATCTCATGTTCATGTGTAAATTGTGTTGTCTCTTTATGTGCCAATTCTTCTTTTGTGATCTTTTTCTTGGTCTCCTTCTCGCTGTCATGTTATTTGTTCATAAATTAAAAATAAAAACCACAGAGAACATTTATTCGCATTGACTTGATACAAAAATAGCTACTAGTGTCTGGCCGTTACAAACCAACTTTGATTGCCAGAAGTGCCAGATTTCTCGGAAAATGACCAGAGCGTGGTCGTGCTATTTTACTCACTGAATGCCCTTTACTATCAATAGGTTCACATGACTGGCCAATACATATTAGTCGTGGTGAATTCATTTTATTAGAGTTGGCCAGTGGAATTTGTCATGCTGACCATTATCTGAGGTTTATTTATCTTTGCCAGAAAACTGTTCAGCCATTGTAGTCTTTCTTTGAATGACATGAAGAGCCAACGTGCGTGTACAAAAACACGAAGTATTAGATACACGAATCGAGGCCTAAAATGTGGGTTGGTATGGTTTGGGGGTTTAACGTCCATCTTCCTTCACAAGGACCAACTCTATCAGTAATCTTAACTCCTCTTAGATCACACAAGTACAAACTCTATCAGTAATCTTATCTCCTCTTAGATCACACAAGGACAAACTCTATCAGTAATCTTATCTCCTCTTAGATCACACAAAGGACACACTCTATCAGTAATCTTATCTCCTCTTAGATCACACAAGGACACACTCTATCAGTAATCTTTTCTCCACACAAGGACAAACTCTATCAGTAATCTTATCTCCTCTTAGATCACACAAGGACAAACTCTATCAGTAATCTTATCTCCTCTTAGATCACACAAGGACACACTCTATCAGTAATCTTTATCTCCTCTTACATCACACCAGGACACACTCTATCAGTAATCTTTTCTCCTCTTAGATCACAAAAGGACAAACTCTATCAGTAATCTTATCTCCTCTTAGATCACACAAGGACACACTCTATCAGTAATCTTATCTCCTCTTAGATCACACAAGGACACACTCTATCAGTAATCTTATCTCCTCTTAGATCACAGAAGAAGGATCTCGGCACAGTTTATGAGCTCTGCAGCAACGGCGAGTATCCCAATGTGTAATTGCAGAAATCTCACATTCCATAATAAATGTTTTTTTTTTTTTTAAATTTGAACTTTGTTGCAGTCAATACTTTATATGCGTCTACATTCACGTATGCATCACTTTGTGGTATGTCTTTTTCAAGTAGAAATTCCAATATAAAAATGACCATTTGCGCGAAGGTTGAAATGCTGAATGGCGTCACTTTACCCCGCATAAAGTTGCAGCATCATAGTGTTTAACAGGCTGCATCTTTAGCATAATGTAAATTTATAAGCAATAAAAGTCGATATTTTTCCCATCAACGCTGTTTACTGAACAGGTAAGCAATTCCGGAAAATTCAGAAGACAAAAGTCTGGGCCTTGCGGCCTCTAGTCTTAAGAGAAAAGTTGAGTTAACTTTGGAAGCACCCCACCTTTGTACAGTCAATGTAACTTGTGTTTACGTTTAACTGAGTTTGCCGGCTAAAATTAGGCAAAAAGTTTTAACAAAAAGAGCGGCTAGATAAACCGACATTACACGCGCTTCGTTCTTATATACTGAAGCACATTAAAAACGCACCACTATTATATATACTGATGCCGAGAAGCTGGCCAAAAAAAGTGTGGGAATGGATTTTCCCCGTATTTGCCATGAGGTAGAGAGCGAATAGCTGCTGGAATGGAAAGTGCAAGATTCAACCCATGGGTGTGTGTACAGACTACATGAAAACGATGAAAGTTACACGTGCAACACGATTCTCAACAGCTATGACCCTGAAAATGTGTACGCGTTGTGGCAGTATACTCGGTATAAAAAGGCCGTTGAGACAAAACACCCAGTACATGTGCTTGAAATGCCACGACTATCTGAAAACGACCGCCACGAGCCATTGGTATGTTGGAGACCGGAATGAGCTCGCGGGCCATTGCCAGAAGGATGAATTGCCACCACAGCACTATTGTACGTCTCAATGAACGTTACGGAACCACTGGCAGTGCCCGGGATAGACTTCGGAGTGGCCAACCACGAGTTACTACCCCTGCGTAAGATCGTCATATTGTGCTGAGTCACCTAAGGAATTGACTCTCCCGGCAAGTCAAACAGCAAGAGCAATAGTGGGTAGACATGGGCAAGTCTCTCGAATGACTGTCATTCGACGACTCAGAGATACAGGCCTTACTGCAAGACGACCTTATGTTGGGCCAAACTTGACTCACAGACATCGTTAGCAGCGCCTGCAATGGGCAGAGCAACATATCAGATGGACTAGACTGCATTGGAATGCTGTCCTATTCACTGTGACGAGAACAGATTCAAACATTATCCTTTGCAGATGGACGTATGGCGGATTT